>JAPFRW010000181.1:0-125008 GCA_030778065.1 Akanthomyces uredinophilus | reverse complement strand
GTGCTGGGGGGGGGGGGGTCTCAGGGGGTGTTGGTGGGCGTGCGCGTGCGCCGCACCAGAAGCAGTCTGCATTTTGCAGCGCCTGCGGTGGTGTGGCAGTGGGCTTGGCCCCCTTGTGGGAGCGCATTTGTGGCATGCACACCCGTGGACAGCAGCGAGATGGAGGGGCTGGCAGGGGCCAAGCAAATGGGGGGTAGCGCTGTGTTTAGTGCAGTGCCGTAGCGCAGATGCGCAGGATTAAGATGATGATGCTGTTGCTGCTGCTGATGGTGATGATGTGGGATACGGGATGCGGGATAGCCCTCTGATGGGCTTGACACGAGGCAGGCACCAGGTCGGAGCCAGTCGGACCGGCTGCGAGACGGCAAGGGTATTGTCAACACGACCGAATAAGCCAAGCGCACTCGCGATGTTTGTATTAATATGTAGGCATTGCTGCCTCCCCGCTACTACAGTACCGCGAGGCTCTCTTAGCTCCGCCTCAGCATCGGTGATGAAAACGCTGGAAGAGCCACAAGAGTTACCAGCACCACCAAGAGAGGGCTACAGTGGGGTCGTTTCTGCCAGCGAAAGCCCCGGTGGGGCCACGCTCGCCTGTGCCTTCTGTCTTTGACCCTTGGCTTTCTGGCAAATGCAGATGGCAACTGTAACTACCAGTAGTACTCCTAGTAGGTGGCTGGTGCGGCGCTGGCCTCACACACGATGCAAGCCCGCCGTGCGGTGCTTCTGCACTGGGCACTAGCGGCGACCCGAAATTCACACTCGAGCCCACGGCTGCTGCACGTCTAAATGGGCTCCTGCAAGGTAGTCAACATGTCATCTTGCCGGTCACTGAGAGTATGACTTATTATTACAACACAGTCCTCGAGTGGCTGAGATCTTATCCTCTGATGCGCCGGGTGAGCGTCACAGTGCGTGTTGGGGTACGTGCGGCGCGGCATAGTCCTGTGCCGCTGTGTGTGCTGCTCCTTGCTGGTGGCGACTCCGTCCACCAAGCACAAACGAATTTGACCGTCAGGGTGCCTCTTTGTATTACCAGTACAGCAGGAGAAAAAGACCACATCTTGACGACCGAGAACAACTCCCTTCTAGTTCAATGACGACTTCAATCCGATAGAAATGATCACCACCAACGACGCGGCGCCTCCGGGGCCGGGGCTCTGCGAATCGCGTCGATTTTGTCTTTTCTAGCCTCGCCGCCCGCCGCCTTCAGCTGCCCGCCACCAATGACACGCCGCCGTCCATGGCGAAAACCCCCGACGCAGGATCGGAATGTCGCTCGGTACCAGGCGGCGCTACGATGAGCGGCCTGGCTCGGCCTTCTTCCTTGTACCAGTCAGTCTCCGCCTGGGTACGGACACACAGGTACCGACCAGCCTGCGAACCCATGCTCTCCCAACTCTACTCCGGCCGTGCCAACCAGCACTACGCTATGTATTACTCCGCTAGCAGGAGGCACTCATCAATCATCAGTCTTGGGCCCTTTTTTCTTCACGAGACTAAGAAACTCGCCCCAAACGCTGACAATTTGGCCCGCCGATGTCGTCAACGTGCAGGTGTCGGCAGGCTCACTACGGGCTCTCTCCGGCTCCTCTTTCGTTGCACAGTCACGGCGAATAATCCAAAAAAAAAAACAGGTGCGACTAGTTAGTCAGCCCACTTGGAAAGCGAAGCTGGAAGAGAATCGGCAAAAAAGGTCTGGGCTAATTTAGAAATGTGAGGCGGCGGCTCCATGACAGTTTTCGCACGTTCGCTTCGCGGTCAGGGATTGCATTGCCAAAATAGCGGCAGCCTTCCTGGCCCGCGTGTACCACTGCAGCATGCCACCTCTGGCGTTCTATCTGCAGTGTTTCCATCCAACTGATATCTACAGCGTCGCAGCACTCCCTGTCGCTCGTCCGGAGCGCGCGGGTCTGCCTTCTTGGCTTACACGGGCAGGCAGCGCACAAGACATACATACCTTGAGCCAGGGTCTCATTCCCCCAGAGTCCCTTAACTGCCAATATATGGCAATCAGTCAGTGCGCGATGAAAATAGAAGGCAAAATGCATGTCGAAAGACTCTTGGCCGCTGCTAGCCTTTCTTACACCCCGCCACCGGTTCACCATGGTCGCATCAATGCACGCCCCAACCCTGAAGGGGGAGGTCATTCGCACGCAGACAACGCGCTCACACTACGGATACTTACGACGACAAGCAGAATAGTTCGTCGTGCAGTAATTTCTCAACAGGGCTTGCCCAATGACGATGAAATACAGGGGCCTAGCGGCTAGGGGCCTCGTGAAATGAGCTGGTGGAGAGACTGGACGGTTGACTGGCAACTGTGTGGCTGGATGCATGATGCTGGAGCTTTGTTCTGCAACATTGACATGCTATTCTCGCTAAAACAGAAACACCTCCAGCGCTACCAGCCTAACGGCGATGCGTGCCCACACGCAAGCTGCCTGCACGCAATAGCCAGACTGCCAGAACGAGCATGGCAAATGGCTAGAAATACAGTGGCCCCTCTCTGGTGTGAGTGGATGCCGTTGGTCTTTTCTATCGTTAGTCCCTCGGCCTCTTCGACGATTGAACCAGGGCGAAGCAGCAAGAGGGAAAAAGGAGTGGCTGGCCGCGTGCACCGAGTTACAAGCCATGCCCCGCCTGTAGCTACTGTCCACACTGTCTTTCGGCAGAAATGACCAACAGAGTTGATAATTTTTCTCAGCTGCTTTCTGTGTCTTGGGATCGTGTTCTGGGGTTGACTTGGGAAAGAGCCACGCGATGCGAAATGCTCAGTTCGCGATTCTCCTTTGCGCTCAAGCCGCGCCATCAAGTACTCCGTACTCACAAAGTAGACGATTTTTAGATGCTTGATTAGCATGAGGCTTCGTGCTCTTCCTTTTCTAGACAACTTCACCGCCTGGCTGGGCTAGCCATGCTGCGACACAGGCTAGCCGTTCCTCGCCCTCCCCCATCGATCAACTGCTGCCTCGATCCGGCAGCCCACTTGCAACTATTCCTCGCGACTCCTTCTGTACAGCCTCTAGCTTTCTTCTTTGTCAAGAAGGGTGGAGCAAGTATGAAGTGTACAAAAAGCATATGAATTCTAACTTACTAACATACTCTCCTCGGTCGAACTTTGCCGCTTTTCGAGCTCACAGTATGCTGCCTTTTAGGTTTCGATGCATCGTTTCGTGTTGGCGCAAATGCCATTTCTGCGAGTACTGGAGTCGTGCATGACCCAACAAAGTTCTGACAGCCCGTACTGGCAACGGAGCTCCTTGTGACTTGGGACCTTGCTTCTCCAGAACCGACCCAATCAAATGCCAAGCGGCTGGAGTTTCTATTGTGTGTGTTTCGCGCTGGGGGGCGAATACGGCAAATATCGCCATGGCTGGGGCTCCTTGCTCAACTACGTCATTTTGCAGCACCACGAGCGCGTAGCGAAACTGCAGATGAAAATGTCGGCAGGATTCGTGGCTGGGCCACCTCGAGGCGCCTCACAACTCGCCGGGCTACCAAGTTCGGTTGAAGGGCTTCGCAGCATGTCACATCGCACAACATGACGGCGGCGGCGGCACCACATGCCGCACAGCGCTGCATCATGCAGCTCGACAGACAGATGCAGGCGACGTGTAACTAAGTAGTTATGCTTCCCTGGCTCCTCCTCCATGCCCGTACCTCTCGAGTCTGTGTTTTGTTACCAAGGCTTTCCCATCTCTATCCGTAACCTTGACCAGCCCTATCCACCGGTTTCTCGCCCACGGCCGCCTGCAAGCCAACTCGTGCAATTCAACTGTCGCTGGTCACGACTCACCGAGCACGCCATTTCTCTTGGCAGCGGCGGCGGCCAATGTGAGGCACGCCAGCATTTTCCTCGGTGCCCGTGGCCCGTGGCCCGTTGCCCGTCGCCCGCCGCGGCCGCCTGTGCCTCTGCGCTGCCCCTCCAGCCCTCGAAAATTCGGCCATCTCCCCTCCACACAAGTCCCAGCACAAGCGAACGGCTAGGGACAGTAGTTACTAACAAGCAGTAGGCTGTTAGTGCAGGCCGGGCCGGAGGCTGCATCGATGCCCCCGAGAGATCATGGAATCAAGACATGGAAAACACTAGTTTTCATGTCAGCTTTTGCGTGGCAACTAGTTTACAGGTATTCTATGAATGGTGCGACTGGTGCAACCTGCACATGGGTAGTTACACGACCAGACAGCTCCCCGACGCGCTCCCCTCTCGCTCGCTCGCTCGCACTCTCTCTCTGCACGGCTCCAGTTTCAACTCTGCCCAGGCACAGCTCCACTGACGATGCAGTCACATGCCCATTCATGTAACAGCAACGGAAAACCACTATAAACTGCAAAACTCCACAATAGTCCAACGTTGCCCGTTCTCAACTTGCCAACTTAATAGCAGGGATACGTACCACCGTGACACAAGACGGATGTCCCTGGCGCGCCGCCCATGTTACAATGATTGGGCTCTGCAGAAGTGGCCTCTTGATGTTTCCCGCGCCGCCGTGCGGCCGCAAGCATCCTCATCATCTGAACCATCATCTGGGGGCCTTTCATTATTGAGACTTGCAGCTAGGGTCCTGCCACCTCCATCGGTCCGGCGCTGACTGGGACACACCACCCCCCGGGCGTTAGACCCTGTCACCAGAGACACTGTAGGCATGCGCCACGGCCGTCATCTCTCAGTTTCTACATGAACGGGGGGCCAAGTGCCGTAACAAGGTGAACCCTCTCGTATATTTTCAAGTAGAATCTACGTCTTTACGCTGGGTCAGCTTACGCAAGTGCGCCTTGTATTCTCTGCCAGCCTCTTAGAAACATTACCTTCAAAGCACCACCTGCGGCGAGTTTCTGAGGCAGGGTTTGGTGCGAGAAGATACCTTGCGCCGTATTAGTCGGACGACGGTTTACTAGTACCAGTACACCAGCGAAGCAAATAGTCAGAAAACACACAAGGAACCCCGGCTAGTGTCCGCCATGCCTGCCAGTGGCTTTTTCTTCAGCACATAAGCCCACGGCTCAGTTCAGTTATTGTCCCTGCCAGCCCGCCAAGACCAGGTGAGACAGAACTGGCTTGATCTTCGTCCTTCCGCCGCGCCGCCGCCACTAAAAGTTGCCAGTAGTTACAGCACACCCGTTCCATCCCATATTCATCAGGGCGTGTTTCGCCGCTTATTACGAAGTTCAGTCGCTGTAAAGACCCGGAAATCTTAATTTAGAACACGGCGGTTTATGTAGTCGAGGGCAGGTGTTCAGTAAATAAAAAAAAAAGGCAGGGCCCATGACATGACAGGTAATACTTTGAGACACCAGGGATCAAAATGGAAGGGAACCCTTGTAGAACACCTGAATAGACTAGCCGCTCCGGACAGTTGAGACGGACGGATGCACGTCGATGGACGTGTCTTGGCAGAAGTTACACTGCATCGCCCGGCCAGAAGGGCTGGTCTACTCCGTAGACGTGTGTGATATCCGCCACCAGACGTTGCGCTGCTGAGGGCCCAATGCGAACAGGGGACCATTTGGCAAATCGTGTTTGTCTCCGTATGTTGCAGTCCCGATTTCATCAGTCTCTCCGCAAATTTTTTTTGGCATCGAATAGCGCGCCTGACATAACTACATGTAAATAACAGCACACCTTTGGGTGTGGCCCTTGGTGCTGACGGCGCTGCTCACTTGTCCTTCTGTCTTGAACGCTGTAGCAGACTAGCATGGGCCATGGCTTCTTGACATGTGTGTCTGTAGACGCATCTCACTTGAGCACAGAGTTGCATGTGCTTGGGTCATGTAGACAGTAATACTCGAGGCTCTCATAAGCATATTATAGCCTTGTGAACGTGCGCGCACCAGCGTAAGCTGCCTCATGCCAGTGTCTGCGTGTAGGTCATGCATGGTTCCCTTGCCTTCGCTGATGCCAAACCTGTTTCCCGGTGGCGTTTCCAATGCAAGACTGTCCCCAGTTGGACTAATTCACACATCGCTCCTCAGAGGCGTAGGCAGAGACACTTTGTTTCGAGTTTCAAAACCACTATGCTGACGGCTTAACTTCTAGTTAGCCCTGCTGGCACGTTGTCGTCTGTGTAGCTGGTCTTTGAAGGAGGACTTGAAAGCCATCTCGTGTACTAGATTTTGAAGTAGCTTACGACGGTATTAAACTTTCGCCAGCCAGGGTGAACACCCACCGGCCCGACTCATAGGCAAGACCATTGATATCCGCATTATTAAAGCAACAAACTCTGGTAATAACCGATCATGCCGGCCCGAGGCTTGGGCGGCAGCGGCGCTAGCGTGCAACGAACTGGCACAAGACAAGTAGTTATGCCGCTCCAAACCCAGTGACTGGAGGCCTTCTTCGAGAGCTAGAATGATCGGGGCAGCACACATGCTGCAAATCTCTTTGTCATGTGTATTTCCGTCGCCAAGCCAACTCAGGCGGTTACTCTGGCCGCGGATGCTGTTTTCCGCCACCCATCCACTAACCGACCCCATGCCGCAGGATTGAGGCATGTGTCGAATCACTGGAGCTCGGGTTAATGCGGGAAAAATCACGCCGTTGCTGCGCCCGTTATTGCTCGTCCTGGAGCCGATGCGCTTTCTGCACTGAACAGCAAGAAGTCCAGTCCCATGCACACCCCAGATTTGTTTCTCCAGGATCAGTGCAAGGCGCGAAAGGACCCCGTCCATCACCCCGTGTTGTGCACCGACGTTTACCTAAGCCTTGGCTAATACAATGGAAAGCCATACAGATTGCCATTGCTCAGTCGCAGAAGTAAGCTCCATGCTGATATTCCATTCGAATTCTTCCAGCGGGCAAATACAGGTTCGTTTGGTACGTAAAGCACTTCAGGTGGCTCAAATTCTTTTCTGCATCGACGGCGAGCATTGAATCGCTCTGAGGGTGTCTAGTATTAGTTACACCAGGGACCTGCTCTCAGCAGCCGGTCGAAAATGGATCGGAAATTGTCGACAGCCCCATCAAATAATTGGGTCATCGACACTCCTGACACTAGGGCTAGTTAGTCCATCATGGTAAGGGGAGGCTGAGGAGGCTGCTCTACCTAGCATTCTAGAAAGGCGACAGAGTGCTGACACGACGATGTGTTTCTGAGGGCGGTGCAAAAGCCGGGCTGGGCAGGGCTTCAAAGCTGGCGCAGCCCCACCGTGGTGGCTGTGATTATTGATGAAATGTTGGCCAGTGTCTCGAAAGGTATTGCGATGAATGTGCCTCGAAGGCTACCAGTAGGAGCTTTCCCAGCAGGGATCCCCGATGCCGATATGCAGTAGTTAGCGAGAAGGCACCAGGGTTGTTCTCTGCAGAGCACTAAATTACTGGCGCCGGGGTCTGTGTAGGCACGCATGTTACAGAGTACCAAACGCTCCATGGGCTAACTTGGCAATGCTCGCCGCCATTGGAATAGTGTCACATTTTTGCAGCCAAGACCGCAGCTTGTAAATTGTTGGGACTGGCTAGATTTGAGACCCGGCACATTGTGCGGGGGCTGTGATTGGCGTTTGACGAATGATGAAAAAAAAAATGGCCCAGAGCGTTTTGCCTGGAGGGCCAGCATTTGGCCCAGGCGTTGTTCGACTAACGTTTTACAGCATCGCTGCAGCATCAGAAAATTTGCGCTGGGATCTTGTGGATATGGTGGCGCGTTGCATTTCGCCTGGCTGTTGTTGCTTCCTTGTAGGGAGCACCAGTTACTACTAAGTTGGTGGCTGCCTTCTTCGATCATTTGCCGCGAGGCCAGCTTTCTTGTCGGTAGTTGCTTGAATATGAGCTTCGGCCCGTCTTTCTGTTTGACAGGCTATCGTCTGTGTTTCACTGCCTTTGGACCCATTGCCAATGAATCAAGCATTGGCCCAGTCTGGAGCTGACGGGGTGGTAAGTTCCGCCAACGTTGGCAGATGCGGGCCCGCAATACTGTAATACCGGGTAATAATGCTTCCCCAAGGAGACACTCCGTGTTCATCGTCGTGGTAAGTAAAATGCAGCGGGCCAAGTGATGATATTATGTTCGCCAAGGCGCCCATCGAGGCGCCTCTGGGACCCCCCTTGGTTGGGAGCAAGAGCTTAAGCCATGCGACGAGATGGACTTGCGCGGCACACTGATGGCGATTTTTGGGTAGGTGAGTGCTGGAATCGGGTCTGAGGTGTAAATTGGATGGTATCGGCATTGAAATAAAGTGAGCTTGCTGCATATTCCGGCAGCGATTGATTGCAATTCTTGCTTGCGTTTGCATCATCTTGGCAGCTGCAGACCGCACAGTGGCCCGACAGGTTGGCGGTTGGCGGGCGGGCAACTGCAGCGCGTGCTCCACAGTCTCACGCTAACAAATCACCTGGAGGCCACTAGCCCAGAGACCCTTATCGTTATCTATCAACAGGTAGGTACGAATAGCTACTGAAGCATCCCTATGCAACGCCACGAATAATTCGACACTTGGAAAACTTTTCACTCTCCTCCGGCCTCGGGGCACGCAACAGGTTGCCCGCCACACCAGTGACACCACCAACTTGAAGTTTCATTGCTAGCCATTGGGATCTACCACACTTGTTTGCTAGGCGGAGCTGCCGTTCAGAGTTTGAGCCTCTGAGGCTCGTTTCGTGGTCCTCACCGCGACTCCTTGGCCACCTGATCCAACACCGGTGACTCGGGCTGAGTTGTCGCCATCCTATGGCGTTGCGTCGTTGGCTGTGTGCCTTGAGCTTCTAAGCCTACGAAAATCGTTTTCTTCCCGGTTTGATGTCCCGTGCGCAACACGATACGCGCCGCGAGCCGTCGATAACCCGGGAGCTTGGGCAGAATTGCGCGGCATCGCGGATGGACATTCTGTAAGTACGTAGGATGTATTCGAGCAAAGCGCCATGTAAATACCGTGATTGTGACTTGCCAGCTGCCATATCGGGGCCCTGTGTTTCGGTATGGTATCGACATTCTCTGCCAATTCCTCCATTGGCTTGGATGTTTTCGCTCTGGCATAGAGAAATTCGACTCACTGCCGATAATTAAACTTGAGATGGCTTTGTACATCTGCGAGGGGTTGAAAATCGGTTGAAGTTACATGATAAATCAGTACGATTGATATGAAGGAAGTGCAATGTATAAGACCCTCTGACATGCCACTTTTTCGTTTGTATTCGACGTCAGACGGCCTTGGCCGGAAATCAGAAAAGGGTAGTTCAATTGGGTGATCCCTATACCTAAAGTTTGAGTTCCTGGCCTTGAAAAGTTGTCAGTTGCCCATAGTAGAACGCTACACAGCGGCATGTACAACGAAACACTGCCGCTAGGTACAGCCATTATAAGACCAATGCTTCTGACTATCATTCTTTGCAGTCGTAGAGACAATGAGCACTATCGCGTCTATCAATCTCGCCGTCAACAGTGGGCGAATCCCTACATAGTCTGGTCACGACATGCAGCCTCATGGCTCATGCGCTCGCGGCGCACAGCCTTCAGAAACTCTTTGACCTGGCCATTCAAATTCTTCCCAAAAAATTATAGCCCTTGGAGCACATCTCAACTGAACAGAGCACTAGTGAAGCTACAGCTGAATGGAACGAATGTTTAGAGGAGTGCTCTTGATACTGAACAAATTGGTGGCCTGGGTAACTGCCTGATGCCTACCGGAAAAGACAAAGACAGCATCACCGTAATCGTAGAGCGACTTACTGATTCTCCAGGGAGGTTAAGCATATCTTTGGATTGACAAAGTCGACTAAAACGAGAGACTTTGTAACTTCGTCATTTTTTGCAATGCATTGATAGCGGTGACTATTGTGCCATGGACCTATATAATAACGCGATGAATTCATATCGTTAGTTCTTTCGAAGCATGAACAAACAACTCGATCAAAAGCTACACCGCATATCAGCACTGAAGCAGCCATAGCCTCAGCATCAGAAGCTGAGGCAGTATCATAACCGTTCGTGCCGGTAGTATGGGCGTCGGCACAAAGCAAACGAGGATGTGATATGAAGCGGATTCCTTGAGATCTGTAGACTTAGCGCATAAGACCGCGTTAATCATGTTTGAGTTAATGTCGTCGTTGAAATTGGTCACATAGTCCATGTCTTGAGCAACGCACAGTCGTTCTTTTGATGCATGTGACTGGTGGTTACTGTGCAGTTCTATTCCTGTTCAAATAAGCAGTATTTACAACTCCGAAAGACTTTGAATGTATATTGAATATCGAGTTACTGACTAACATTCGCGTCGTCTCCGACAGATCATCGCGACGCAATGCATCGGTCAGCGTTTCCGCGACCGCCAAACGGAGGCAGCTGCTAAAATCTGCCTCCTACCCTGGTCTGAAGCGGTACCAGATTGCGTGTAGCGACTGAAGAAATCTAATTATGATAGTACATGAACCTTTAGGCCTACAATTGAAGTTGCGCTCGAGCCACCACATTGCAGAACTCCTGTGCAGGAGCACCAGCGCGCTCCCTGTCATGACTGACTTTGGGATGGAATAAGTTTGGATCACGGAGATATTGCTTCTTACCTCCAAAGAGAGTTTCTCTTGTACGGTTCGAGGAATATGAGTGTATAGCCATGTTGGCCAAGGCCAATTAGAGCTTCTCACGCATCACCTAAGCGAGAGCAGCGACTGGCTTACTTGTGAAATGATAATTACAAGTGGCGTAACTATGACTACTACTTTGGTGTAAGCTTTTGAACGCAGACTTCGTCGTAACAAGCCCTCAATAGGCTACTTGGCAATCGTATTTCTGTCTCCGACTGTAGACACCTGCTAAAGTCGTTTAACGTCCTGTTCCAGAACCATCTCTTTCCGTTTGAGGGTACTAGCGCAACACCCGACCCTCCCTCATCATTTGAGTTGCGTCCATGCATGCCGATGTTGCCCGGTTTCGAGGTTACATACGGCTCCCAGAAGTTGTTGTGCTCAGCTGGGCTATATGACAGGAATCAGATGGCGGTGGACGGAAGATATGGTGCTCATTTGCTGCGGTATTTCTATGAGATCTCACACCAAAAGCTCTTCCCTGATGAAGAGAGCGGCAAGATGCACTTGGAGACAGAATGCAAGTATAAATACTTGTGGCAGCCCGAAAAGCTGCCTTGTAGACCGTAAATGAACGGGCGAGGTGGCACAGAATTTGCTGACGTCGCCGAGGGTCGCAACCGCTTTGGACTCGACAAACAAAACATAGTAGAGATCATGTGACGATTCCGTTTGAGCCGGAGGGTAATAGATACACTCCAGGTACGCATAATGTTAATATGCATAGTCTGGATATTGACGAACCATTGGATAATGCCACTTTTGCAAGGCGAGTGCATACGTGCAGTAGCTTGAAAATGCTTTTGCAAATGTCCGGGCGACGTCGAATATTTGGTAGTTGGTACTCGCAATTGATGGCACGGGATATAAAGGCCTATCTAGTCCATAATGACATCCATTACGATAATTCGGCCCACATCGGAATCCCGCCGTGGACGTCGGCCGCTACGAGGGTTGCTCAAGGATATTGAAAACAATCTACGTAGACCTCATGGTGACTAGGACTCTCATGTGTTCAAAGGGAAACGCTGACCATGATGCTAAGCATTCATTTCTGCGCCACGCACAAGAAGCGCAGAATGCCCCAAGCAACAGTGAGACGCTGGCTGAGTCAGGTGCACATATGCTTGGAAAAAAGCAATGCTCCGCCTTCCGACCCCCCTCTACAACTCGTTGAAGCATGTAATCGCGTCACCAATGTGGCAGTTCGTTCAAATCGGCATACAAGCTGCGGCATCGATGTATGCTACATCGCGTGGGAGAGGACTTCAGCCGCGCTGGATTGCATTGAGTCCTCCGCCGTCTCTGTGAGAGACGACCTTGGAGGCATCGTCTTCTTGAGGAACTTTCGGATGAAGTATAACAGGGGCGAGGGGAGTCGTCGTTGTATCGTCTGACGAAGTTTTGATCTCGTGGCAGAGAATTGGCGGGGGTTGTCAGTACACCGGCGCACGCCGGGGCTGTGGGTATCTGCGACAGATGACAGGTAACGATCACGGAGAGTCACAGGGGGCCAATTGATCAATTGCAAGGATCCATAGAAATGATGCAATTCCGAAGCCATCGGGCAAGGTGAAGATGCTCTTCGTACATGGCGATGTATTGAGAAGAGTGTGCGATAGCGGGGCGGTTCGGTAGCTTTCAAGTCGCAAAGAAGATCATTTGCGACCTCTAGTTGATCGATGTGTCGTAACGTTGCTAAGTGTTGAAGGTTAAAATTGCTCAGGCGGCCCGAGGCGGGCAAAAGTGTTTGGCAGAGCAATGAAAGGCATGCGACGAGTTGGCGACACGGAGGTCTAATATAGATGGTGGTGGGCTGAAAAGCGATCGACAGGCCGGAGCATCTGCACCGGACACATGTGGGGAAGGAAAATGGAGCAGAAAGATTGAGAGGCTAAGCGAGAAACTCAACCGGAAAATATCAAGACGCTGAACGCGGACGGACGAGGGCAACTGGGAAACTGCATGATGAGGTGACGTTTGGGTCAATCGAGAAAGAAAAAGGCTGACAGTGATGGAGGCAGCTGCAGCGAGATGAGGGTGGAACGGCACATTGCTAATTTATTAGCCTGCGTGCCTAGGTGCTTGGATACTAACGTGCCAACTACCTTAGTTACCTAAGTAGGTGCTACGCCAGGTAAGATGGCGGCGGAGGAGGCGGCGCCACCACACCTTCCTGTCTACCACCTAAGTACCTAGGTAGACACTTGACACCTAGACAAGTGCTAAACCTGGCAACTGGGCCTGGCAAACCTGGTGCCTGGCTGGTGGTGTGGTGGTCAAGTGTAGCAGCTCAGATAGGTGGTTAGTGGTTACCTTAGGTGCTCGTGTACCGCCATGGCAGGGAGGGAACTGGGTGCTGTGACACTTTGACTCCAGGTAGGTAATTAAGTTTCCGACAGTGTCGAGTGCCAGTGGCATGTGGGCATCGCTACCAGCATTTCCCAGGCACCCAGGCAAAGCAACACGGCTGGCGGATCTGCTTGCCGGCTGGCCAAACAGTCTTGTCTCGCCTCGTCGCTTGCCCATGACATGTCCATGTCCATTTCCATCTCCATATTCTCCCTTTTTGCCACCTTCAGCTGTCTCGTTTCACGTCACCCGCCCTCTTTCCCCTGACGCGCGCCGGCCATTTTACGCCTCCTGCCGTCTTTCCCATCTTTTGCTGGGGCCTCACGCCTTGGCTGACCGTTCTCCGCCACCGCATACGAACCTGGGCTCTAACTAAGGTGGTTTCTGGTAACTAGCACCACGCTCAAGCGGCGCGCCAGCTTTCCCACCCCCACCCTGCGCCTACGCCTACGCCTCCCACGCTCTTGACCACCGAATCCAGCATCCTCGAATCCCTTTCCCTCCATTTTGCATGATACCGAAACTTGCTCCCTCGCTGCCCGTTGCTGTAGCGGCGCGCGATTCGGCCTCCTCTCACGATGAGCAACCCACAGGCTGATCGACCCGACGAGCCTCCATCCGACAATGATGCGCCCCGTCAACAGCGTCCGTCTCAACCCCTCTTGACCGACCAGGATTTCTCTCCGCTCCCCTTGGACGCCGGTCGAGAGTCGGTCACATCCCCAAGCGCTGCCTCGGATTCTTTTACAGGCTTTCCCTCGGCCGCCACTGAAGTCAGCGACCTCGTTTTCCCGATACGCTCCGTTGTCAGTGTCGACAAGTCCAGTGTCAAGTCGGACGCCGATGAGCAGGCCTCCCGCCACTCGTACACCGGCTCCGTTGGAACCCCGGTCGCCCCCAGGCCGACACGACCGCGAGGTGCCACCATAGATACTCGGCCCGGCTCCGTGCCTCCCTCGCCCGCGGCCATGTCGCCTGTTGGTCGTGGCCGCTCCAGAGCAACTGTCGAGCTGAATGCCGGCGCCCAGGCCGACGGAGCCCGCTTTGCCTCTTCCACCGCCCCAATCGAACTCGACATTGGAGCATCCGACCCCGGTAGCGACGGGGAATCGGGCGCTCTTGGACGCTCTGGTCTCCAGGCTGAGCCAGACATGTCATCCATCCTCTCCGAAGCCCAGTCTTCTGCCGAAGTTCCTTTGGTCACGACTCGTTTCTCCCACGTCGATACGGAAGAGGGTCACTCCATCATCACAGGAAGAGACGGCGTGCTGCAGCAGTGTGAGGACGAGCCTATCCATACACCTGGCGCCGTTCAGGGCTTTGGCTGTCTGTTGGCCATGCACGAGGAAACTGACGGCAACTTTCTCGTGCGCTATGTCAGCGAAAACTCAAAGCGTTTTCTTGGATACTCGCCCAGGTCCCTCTTTCGCCTCGCCAACTTTTTCGACATCATGACCGACGACCAGCAAGACAACCTCCTCGACCACATCGACTTCATCAAGGACGAAGACGCTGATCCCGCAACCAATGGACCCGAAATCCTCAGCATCTCCATTCGGCACCCTAAAATTGGGAGATCTGTCAAGCTTTGGTGCGCTATTCACATCAACGCTGCTCACCCAGACCTCGTCATTTGCGAATTTGAGCTGGATGATGACCAAGAGAATCCTCTACGCCCTCCCAACGAGCTCACCCCGGATGCCCCAACCGACACCCTCGACAGCAAACCGTCCGAGCAAGCTCTTCAGGAGAGCACGGAAATGGCCAGTAAACCTTTGCGAATTCTTCGAAGTGCGCGCAAACGACGCGGCGAGCAGGGAGCCATGCAAGTCTTCGACATCCTGTCTCAGGTGCAGGACCAGCTAGCCTCTGCAACCTCGCTTGAAATGTTTCTCAAGATCCTGGTTGGAATCGTCAAGGAACTCACAGGCTTTCACCGCATCATGATCTATCAGTTTGACTCAACTTTCAACGGCAAGGTTGTCACAGAACTGGTTGATACCTCACACACCATCGACCTTTACAAGGGACTGCACTTCCCTGCTTCAGACATTCCGCGCCAGGCCCGTGAGCTGTATAAAGTCAACAAGGTACGACTGCTTTACGATCGTGACCAATCTACCGCTCGAATAGTTTGCCGTTCTCAACAAGACTTGGAAATTCCTCTGGACATGACGCATGCATATCTTCGAGCCATGTCACCGATCCACATCAAGTATCTCGGCAACATGGAGGTTCGATCCTCCATGTCCATTTCTATCAATGCATTCAACGAGCTTTGGGGCCTGATCGCCTGCCATTCCTATGGCGATCGTGGCATGAGAGTCTCGTTTCCTGTTCGGAAACTATGTCGACTAATTGGCGAAACGGCATCCAGGAATATCGAAAGACTTTCCTATGCTTCCCGACTTCAGGCCCGGAAGCTTATCAACACGTCGCCTACGGACAAAAACCCCTCGGGCTACATTGTGGCATCCTCCGATGACCTGTTAAGACTATTTGATGCCGACTGCGGTCTCCTTTCGATTAAAGACGAGACAAAAGTCATGGGTGTCATGGAGCACAGCCAAGAAGCACTGGCGTTACTCGAATACCTGCGTATGCGGAGACTTACCTCGGTACTCGCCTCGCAGGACGTCAGGCTTGATTTTCCTGACCTGCGATACCCTCCTGGATTTCATTCTATTGCTGGATTTCTTTACGTTCCACTGAGCGTTGGTGGCAATGATTTCATCGTCTTCTTCCGCAAAGGCCAACTCAAAGAAGTGCAATGGGCAGGAAATCCATACGAGAAGAACATTCGACAGGGAACCGCCGCATATCTTGAGCCCAGAGCAAGTTTCAAAGTATGGAACGAAACCGTTGTTGGCAAATGTCGTGAATGGGACGAGGAGCAAGTTGAGACGGCCTCAGTTCTGTGCCTCGTATACGGGAAGTTTATCGAAATATGGAGACAAAAGGAGGCTGCAGTACAGAACACGAAGCTGACTCGACTTTTGCTGGCCAATTCTGCGCATGAGGTCAGAACTCCTCTAAATGCCATCATCAACTATCTTGAGATTGCACTAGAAGGCAGCCTCGATAACGAAACCAGAGACAACCTCGTGAGATCTCACTCGGCCTCTAAATCCCTCATCTATGTCATCAACGATCTCCTCGATCTGACCAAAGCAGAAGAAGGCCAAAATCTAATCAAGGATGAGGTTTTTGATCTTGGGGCCTGTATTCAGGAAGCAACGGACCCATTCAAGATCGACGCTGACAGGAAAGGACTGGCCTATGAAGTAATTCGACACGATGGGTTGCCCAAGTTCATCCACGGAGACACGCGCCAGGTGAGACAGGCCTTGTCCAATGTCACTGCAAACGCGGTCAAGCATACTCAGGATGGTGCCGTCAAAATCAGTATTCACGTTGCGGAGCTGGAAGAGAAACAAGCAACCATCGAATTTGAAGTGACCGACACTGGTTCAGGAATGGACTCTCGCCAGCTGGATACCCTCTTCCGGGACCTGGAAGAAGTCACTGCTAGTAATTCGGAGCCCGTAGAGTCCCCTGATCGGGAAGACAAGCCTGATTCCTCGCGGACTCTCGGACTTGGCTTGGCCGTGGTTGGTAGAATCGTACGCAACATGAATGGGCAGCTCAGGCTGACGTCTGAGGTCGGCAAAGGCTCCCGCTTCATCATCCAGCTTCCATTCCAACTCCCTGATAGCGAACTCGATGCAACAAGATCAGGCGCATCGTCGATGCAGAATGTCAGGCGAGCCTCACAGCCTGAATCGAAGCGACCTGATGGGGAGATAACGTTGGTACACAGAACGTCAGACTCAACCATTCCTACAGTAAGAGAGACCAGCATCGGTAGCGGTGCTAGCCGTCGCAGTGGTAGCGCAGGTAGTCGTGGGAGCCACGCAAGCGCCAAGAGTGACGCGGATCGTCTTATTGACGCTATTCAAACACCTATGGCCACGTCGAGCAACGAGGTCGACTATTTCAATCCCAGGCGACACTCGAAGGGTAGTGCCAGTTTGTCTACCTCATACTCCGGTCGCGCGTCGCCGGAACAGTCCAAGCCGCACGGGATTCTCAGGTCGCCGCCGCGCCCTGACACAGGTTCTGTATCAGTTACGGATTCCAAGACACCCATCAAGGCGGTAAAAATACCTGACGAACTCGGAAGTCAGACCCAAAAGGTCACAGGCACAGCGAGGCCAGAAAAACTCGTCGAGCTCGGGAGCCGTTTCAGGCGGCCACGAGTTGAAAGCTTTGCACAGGAGATTCCCCTGAGGACTCTAATAGCAGAAGACGATCCTATCAACCTAAAGATTGTGAAAAAGCGTCTTGAGCGTGTTGGCCACACGGTGACTCACGCTGTCAACGGCGAGGACTGTGCCGCTCTTTTCAAGTCGAGCGCCTCAGAGGTGGACGCAGTTCTTATGGACATGCAGGTAAAGTTTCACTTTTCCAAGTAGACTACGAGCAGATGCTAACGCCGATAGATGCCTATTGTGAATGGACTGACAAGCACGAAAATGATTCGCTCGATTGAAAAGGACATGGGACAAGAGGGCCGGTCAGACATGGCTAAACGCAATGGACGGGTGCCAATTATTGCAGTCTCTGCATCTTTGCTTGAGAAGGAGCGCCAAACATACATTGATGCTGGTTTTGACGGCTGGATTTTGAAGCCGATTGACTTCAAGCGTCTCAGCGTGCTGATGGGAGGCATCCACGATGATGCGGCGAGGGATGCCAACGTCTACGCGTCAGGACAGTGGGAAGCGGGTGGCTGGTTCGCTGGGCGGTCGAGAGAAGCAGAAGGCGATCCATGACATCCATCCCTGACGAGCGCGCCGATTTGAACTCATGAATGACTGATTACGAAGAAGGGGGGGTATTGGGACACGATACCATAAGAATGCAGGGGGTGCAGCACACACGGATTCACGGCGTTTTTTTTTTTTTTTGGATTCTAGGTGTCTAATTTTTATCGCCTTCGGGCGGAAGCCACAACTGCAAGCGGTTTTCGGCTTACTATTCTTCGGATGTCTAATACTCTTGCGCAAAGGCATACGACGAACCGGAATTATTCAATGGGACACGCATACATATACTCATATACACGACGACTAGGGAGGGTGATTCAGAGAGAGGGCCGCATCGTTCATTTTTTTTACTACTTCGCTGGGCGAATTCATCTTTCTATTTCTGTTATAGGGGAAGAAATGACGGCGCATGTCAAAGAAACCAGAAGCATACGAAAATTCTTGTTTATAATGTTTTTTTTGTATTAGTATAATCCAGATACACGAAGCGTGGTTATACCCTGGTGGTGGGGGACAGGACTTGAAAATAAAGAGAAACTCTGACGTTTCAGATTATCACAGGGCTTTGCTGGATGTGACGTGCATTACAAATTGCTCGGAGACGATGTAGAAGATTGTTGTCTATCATATGGATGGCTATAATATTCGTACTAAACAGAGTCAGAGAGCGGTGGACTTTGCCACCTTTTCTTCTTTCCCATTGCACCAGTACGCCAAACAAATAAATAGCCCGAAAATGGCGTGGAAATGGAAGAACTACTTTGAATGGTCTCTTTTACGTATTCTCCTCTTGGATGTTGTGCTGTCCGACAATGGCCAAGAAGACCTGGTCCAGCCCCGTCGGCGCCACGCTGTAGTTGCTGATGCCGAGCTCCTTGCTGTTTTCCTCGAGCAAGACGACGAGGCTGCCGACGGCCGACTCGCTCGCTCGCAGCGTGTCGGTGGTGGTGGTGCTCACCGCGCACTCCTCGATCTGGGCGTGGTCCTTGTGCGGCGTGCCGCCGGCCGGGGGTGAGCCGCCGACGCTGCTGCGTCTGCTGCGGCAGAGGTCGCGCGCGCGCACGGTGAAGCGCAGCTGGCCGTGGTACGTCTTGTGGTCGACGTCGGCCGAGGGCAGGCTGCGGCGGACCCAGGCGGTGATGTGGTCCATCTCCTCGGCCGTGGTGCGCGGCGCCGAGGCGGCGACGAGATGCACGTGCACGAGGTCGCCAAAGCGGTGGCGCAGCTCGGCGGGCGTGCCGAGGGCGAGCATGCGGCGCGCGAGGATGCCCGCGCGGCCGGCGAGCGCGTCAGCCTCCTCCATCGAGTGCGTCGTGAGGAGGATGGAGCGGCCGCGGGCGGTGGCGGCGAGCGTGCGCCACATGACGCGCTTGGCGGCGGCGTCGAGGCCCGACGACGGCTCGTCGAGAAGCACGACGGCCGGGTTGCCCATGAGGGCGATGCCGAGGCTGAGCTTGCGCTTGTTGCCGCCGGAGAGGGCGGCCGCCATGCGGTCCGCGTAGCTGCCGAGGCCGACGGCGGCGAGAATGGCCGTGACGTTGTGCTGTATGTCGGGGATGCCGCGGATGCGCGCGTAGAACTCGAGGTGCTCGCGGACCGTCATCAGGTCGAGGGCGTCCGTCTGCGGACACACGCCCAGGTTGGTGCGCGCGAGGGGCAAGTTCTTGTTGACGGAGACGTCCTCGACAAAGACGTCGCCGCCATTGCGGCTTGGCTTGAGGTCGCCGCGCACCATGGAGATGGTGGTAGACTTGCCGGCGCCGTTGGGTCCGAGAAGCGCAAAGACTTCGCCGTGCTTGATGCCGAAGCTGACATTGTCCACGGCCGTGTTCCTGCCAAAGGACTTGGTCAGGTGGGAGACGCGCAGGCCGTCGTCCTGGGCGCCGGGACCGCCGACGCGTTCCTGCTCGTCAATAACATCCTGGTCCATAGCTTCGGGATTCTCCGCTGGTGGTTTGCGCGAGAAGATGCGGCGCAGCCATGAAAAGGGTGAGCCGCTGTCCAGCCAGAGGACTAGGAAAAGCAGAATGACAGACTGCACTGACAGGTAGAGAATGGGGCCACCATAGTAGAGCAGATTCTGTGGGTTGCGAGACAGTTGATTGCCGTCGCATGCGGTGGAGAATAGGTTCGATGCGATAAATAGCGATCGCATGGCGGACGTAATCGGGGAAACTAGTGCAATGATAAAGTACGACGCATGCAGAGCATAGTCGATATTGGCAGCGGGGACATAGGTCAAGACGCAGACATAGGTGACGAGGTATGCCAGCATGAAGACGGCCTGCAAGAGAGCGGTGCAAGCAAAAGCACCCAGCTGCGACTTGGTAAAAAGCGATATGATGTAAGAGAAGAGAATGGAGGACAAGCCGTACAGAAAGAAGACGACAAATATGTAGCCAATGTTGTACCAGACATTAGACAGCGCTCCCCATATGCTGGCGACAATAGCGGAGCTGAGGAGAACCACAAGAGAGTCAAATGCCAAGTATGCCAGCCAAAGCGGTAGAGGGCGCACGCCGTTTGAGTACTGAAGAGCCCGAACAAAGCGGCGCCGCTCATTGTTGGGATACAGGGCGAAGAAGGCCGGGTACACAGCAAGAGCGATGCCCATGTAGATGACTAGACTGAGCGCGTTACCGATACCAGGGAGATAAGGTTGGTCAAAGGGTGACCAGGTCGTCGCGATGGAAGTGTTTGTCTGGAGGACGTCTAGAAGCTGCTGGGAAAGAATCGAGCTGGTAATGATTAGGTTGGCGACCCACGCAAAGGTAGGATGGCTGTTGTCATCGCCGAGCCAAAAACCCATGGTCACATTTTTGGGATTGGACGCAATGTAATTGTTGAAGTCGTCAAATGTGTTTACGACTTCGAGACTGCCCAAGAGATCGAGACCCGCAGAAGTCCCGCCCTTGGATTTTGGCAAAATGGGGGAGAGGAGTCTCAAGACGTTGTTGGGAGATAGACTGGCGGCCGGCCCGGCGAGAAAAGTGAGCCTTCGGTTAGGGTTCGAGGCCACAATCTGGCTGAAAGCATCCTCGGTACCGTAGTTGGTCATATGATCGCTGGGTGCACAGCCTTGCAGCGTCGTGCCTTTTACAAAAAGGCTTGTTAGGCCAGCAGCGACGATGGGTATAACAAGGGCAAGCACATATATGCGCCAGTTGCGCTTGAGAATGGTGGCGCGTTTGGCAAACAGAATCATAGCCTGACGCAGATAGCCCACCTGCTTTCCATCCATCAATTGCAAGTCTTGCCGTGATTGCTCAGTTTGGGACGTGTCATCTGGGTCACGCGTCTTTTCTGTAGAAGTTCGGTCGCTGTGGAAAGCCTCTTCATCCTTGACCTCTTCTGCCACTTGTAGGAACACATCCTCGATAGTAGGACCGGAGAATCGGTAATCAGGAATCTGTGCGGTTTCCAGGTTCTTGATGACAGCAGCGGCAAGGCTAGATGAAGGGGCGATATATGTAAACTGATCAAAATCGTCCTTCATCTTGACACCCTCCATAGTAGGCAGTTGTTGTACCGTAGCAGTCTTGTGGACATTGACATGGTACCCACCGCCGAATGTGTCCTTGAGCTCAGCAGAGGAGCCCTGCGCTCGCAGAGTTCCTTTGGAAAGAATGGCGATGTGGTCGGCAAGCAGGTCAGCTTCATCGAGGAAATGTGTGGTGAGAATCATGGTGCGCTTTCCGCGCTCGTCCAGAAGAATGTCCCAAAGCTTTCGGCGAGACAATGGGTCAATGCCACTGCTGACCTCGTCAATGCAGCAGACTGCACTGCCACCGGTTAACATCATCCCCAGCTGCAGCTTGCGCTTTTGGCCACCAGAGAGCGTCTTGGAGAGAGCCTTGCGCTTCGGCCAGAGGTCAATTGCCTTGATGAGGTTGTCGATTTCGTCCTTGGTAGCAGGATTCTTGGGCGCTTTAAGCCGATTGAAGATGCGCAAGTGCTCAGTGACATTAAGATCGTCCCACAAGACATTCTTCTGGGGCACGATACCCAGTCCTCCTGTGCCATCGATGGAAATGGAGCCACTGGTGAGTTTGTGAAGACCGGCAATGGCGTCCAGAGTAGTACTCTTGCCACTACCATTGGCTCCGAGAAGGCAGACAATTTGGCCCCGACCGGCATTCAGAGTTAGCTTATCGACTGCAAGGACAGAGTCGGCAGGGTGTTTGATAATTTGAGGCAAGAGGCGAGAGGGCAAGAAGCGAAAGGGCAGGAAGCGAGAGTTCAAGAGACGAGAAAATAAGCTTGGCTTATAGATCTTGGTAAACTCACGCAGCTGCACGGCGTTATTTTGCATCGAGGCAGCGTCGAGAGTCATATTCCGTTCTTTTGTTGATGTACCGTAGGAGGTGTACTCGAAGACGGCTCCGATGAGGGGATAGACAAAGATTTGAACGATGAGCATGATCCAGAAGAAAATGCCCGGCAGGTGGAATGAAGCTGCGTGGCTGCTGGATGTAAGGCTGGCGGGCTTGCCGAGCCTCTCGAACCAAGACATATGTATCATGGCATAGACATATGTACAAGGCGCGAAGAGAACAGAGAGGGCAGCAACTGTTCCAGTGCCGGGTTTCGTAAGCGCCTGAGCGAGGATACCGAGGAGCATCGCGGCCAAGATTGCTACGCTGCCACTGAGCTGTGCCTTTTTGAAGAAACAACCAATCATGATTGACATGGAGGCAAGAGCAAGACCGGCAAGTATATGAAGAATGAGTAGGAGGGCGACATTGGTGTGGGTATAGACGCCAAAACGAATGATGAGAGAGCCCATGATCCAGGCGGGAGCGTAGACCAAAGAGAAAGACAAGTGATGAGCCACCAGTCTCGCGAACATGGCCATCCAAGGCTTCCGCACGGGCATCATGGCATCGATGAGCTGAGACATGCCCGTCTCTCTCTCGGTGGCGACAAAGCCCGAGAGATGGTAGGTTATCCAAAGAATGCAGGAGATGAAGGCGACGCCCATGAAATTGATGATGGACTTGTGGTAGAGCTTCCGCGTCTGTTCCAGGCGTTCTTGGCTAGTAAAGCTCGTAAAGGCTTTTTGCTGAATATTTGCCAGAGGATCCTTTTGATCGGGGTGGGAAATCTTGGCAATTGCCTGGTCAACAAGATGCTGGGTAGGGATCATGTATACTTGCTCAACATTGTCGCCCTTGTCGATCTGAATTCTGTACGTCTCTTGGAAAAAGGAGGCGTCTGTACGAATGGTGTAGTTCCAAATTCCTCCACTGCCTTCGTCGGGCGAGGAGCGAAAGACTATGGCATTGAAGCACGGCGTCACACCACGGAGCGAGCTAGGGCACTCGGTGAGGAGATGGCTCTCGTCGCTGGCGCGAACGACGCCGACGCCGGCATTGGCACTTTGCACAGCGTCGGCAACGTCGTCGAGAACCTTGTCAATGTTGCCACCAGTGTGGCCGTTGTTGATGAGGATCAGCTTGGTGCGGCCGACCTCGCTGCCGCGCTGCAGGGCTTGGTTGAAAGGCATCACTGGCCGGACGGAGCCGATGCCAAAGGTGGCGGGCGGGACAAAGAGATTCCTGGCGAAGCTGAAGAAGAGGGAGAGAATGATTGGCACGAAAAAGGCCATGAAGAAGACGACAAAGGGGCGCCGGAAGAGGATCCTGCGCAAGTTTTTGCGCATCAGCGTCCATGTCTGGCGGATGAGCGCCATGGTGACGATGTGGAGGACGCCACGCGGGACGTTGCGGTCCTTGTGGACTGTGCGTCGAAAAGAACAGCTGAGGTAGTGGGAGGCAGCGGTTTCAGGTTATTTGCTGCAGAACAGCCGACGATACGTGTGCCAAATGCACTTGTGACTATCGAGGCGCAAGCGGTCTTGGTGTGGTATCAGCGCAAGACGGTGGCGACATGAATGCGGCGATGGCGATGGTGCTTGGCCGGGATATCAGAATATCAGAATGCCAGAAGACAGAGGCGGGGATCAAAAGACAGGAATCCAAAGACGGACGAGCAAAAGCTACCAAGAAGCGAAGCGAGAGACGACCCAGGACGAAGGACTGGTTGAAACAAACAGCAGCAAAAGGCGTGCGGCTGTTTGGTGTTGGCGCCGTCGAGGGCCAAAGTCCGAACTCCGAGTGGCTGCACTGGCAACGTTAGTGAGAATCCATTGTGGCGAGGGCACTACCTGAACTAGGTACTGACGGGCCGCACGTTTCAGAGTCGGGACGATGTTCACAATGGAACGATGCTGAAGCATTGATGGACAAGGAGAGGTCAAGGAAACGAGGAATTAGGAAAGAGATGAAAAAGAATTGTGCGGCCTCGCTACGCAAGAGACGGCTCCGAGATAGGAAGAGAACGGAAAAGAAGGAAAAAAAAAGGATTCCAAACAAACAGAGCGTTAGCAGAGCCGCCAAGGTGGTTTAGCGGTCGACCTTGTCCGGGCGGCGGTGCTGACGGACCAGACGGGCCTGACGGATCCGAACCTAAGCTGGAGTGATGACGCAACAGCCCGAGTCTCGACAGTCTGGAGCGTTTGGCATTTTTGCCGCCATCGAATCGAAATCAACTTGAAAAATGCCACGCTGCATCAAGATGGCCCAGCGCACTCCAACTCTTCCTCATCAGGGGCAAAGCAAGATGCCAGAAAAGACGCCATTCATCGTCCATTGCGGCGGGCATGCTCGCGACCACGCGGCCAACTCCAACACAGCCTCACTCCCATCCTCTTGGCCCAGGCCTGCGGCAAGTCACCAACTTGGCAAGTTGGCCGGTGCCATCGACGCCGTCACCCCCTCGCAGCCTAGCTCAGACGACACACGGACACGCGTCGAGACCGGCCATGTACACAGCAAGACGGTGGACAAATGCCAATAAACGCACAGCGCTTCTTTCACAACACAGCCATGTCTCTCTCTATTCCCGACCCAAGACATTTCCTCACCATGTATTCCGTCTCACAGTATATAGCATCAGACCAAAAAAACAGCAGACCACGATGCGCGCATCTCTTGATTATCCATCCGACCCAAGTAACTAGAGATCCCAAGTACGGAGTAGAGATGGAGAGTACTAAAATCGATCAGCACGGAAAATCCTATCCGCATGGGTACGGCATTTCAAAAGCCCCCATGCTACCGTACAACACACTGCATCGGAAATAAAAACCCGCCACCAAAAGAAAAAGGTGGCAGGGGTCAAGGCTTTGGCTCCGCCGTGTCAACACAATGCCAGTCACCACCACTAAATGTCGTGATTTTCCCCCCCCAATAAAATCTAGCTTCGTCCCGCAGCTGCAGCTCTGCTTGTCAATTTCGTCTCTCGCGCAGGAATCAGACTCTTTGGTCTGGGCATTTTACAGCGCAGTCTTGCAATCGGCGACTAGCGAAGGACGAGAACGACGGTCCAGCATGCCCACATCGCTCTAGAGCACTCGTTGCAAGGAGAAAAGGCTCCATCACGAACACTTTTTCTTTTACGACCAGCATGTGATAATGGCCTTTTCAAAACATGTGATGACAAGCTGCTCTTCAAGCATGTGAAATTGAAAGCACGTACTGGGGTCCGAAATTGGGGTTCGTGTTTAGAGTTGCTTGGACTGGAGGTTGGGTACTGCTTAGTGTTGCTTGGTATCGCCGTGTAAACGCAAATCCTGTTAGTCGTCAAGACAGCGAGATCGGAACGGCGAAAAAGACCTAGCCCTAATTTCATCGTCTTGGTTCAGTCAATATATATCTCATCAACGCCAACGCGGACGCGAACGCTGCTCGCTCCCCATACGCGTCGCGACATTACTAGCTACCGAGGACATCATCCTCCAACATCGCTCAAACAATACATCTGACATGCATATATCCACGTATACTCTCATAATTCATAACATAGCGACACACATCTAGTCTACAAGAAACCCTCCCCCGTATTCCTCCGTATCATCTCCATCCACCTCCATGTCGAATTCCTCCGTAACGTCGCTCTCGCCCGCAGCGTCCTCCCCATCTTGCTCCACCGCATCCGCCTCCTCCAGCACCCTGTCGGCCTCGTCCTCCGCCGCCTGCCTTTCCTCCTCCCCCACGCCGCTCCATATCCGCTGCCGGATCCGCAAGGCCATCAGCAGCCGCCGCCAGAGCTTCAGCGCCGCCAGCGCCCTGAGCTCCTCCTCGCGCTCCTGCTCCGCGTCCTCCAGCCCGGCCAGCACCGCCTCGACCGCGGCGCGGTGCTCCTCCGCGATCACGATGCCCGTGAGCACCGCCGTGCCCTGGCGGCCGGCAAACGCAAAGCCCGTCAGCGCCGGCGCATAGTCGACGCCCATCAGCCTCGCCGCGTGCGCGGCCAGCTCGTGGCGCACGTGGGTGCCGCCGCGCGGCACCATGCTCGGCACGTAGACCTCGACGTTGCCAAACTTGTTCTTGGGCACCTTGCCGTTGCGCACCGGGTCTGGCTCGTACAGCTCCGTCTGGTCTTGCGTGTATATTGGCACGCCGGCCGCATTCTGTGCGTCTTCTTCGACGCCGCGGTCATTGTCGAACCTGCCATTCCTCGGCTTGGTTCGCTGAATCTTGGGCAGCCATTTGACGGGAATCTCGTTGGGACGCACTTCACGCCCCATGCGAAACCACTTGTCCGCGCTCCTGGCAATGCGCACGTCGCGTCGCCGATAAATCTTCTCCAGCGGTGCCTTGTTGCCGGAACTCAGCGTGCCAGACGGCATCGCTGTTGGTACGAGCACTTCCTGACGCCGTAGGTGCCGAGGCAGCGCATATACAGGGTGGTCTTTAAAGTCTTGCACGTTGCGAGGCATGGGCTCTCGAGCTTCCAAGCCTGCTAGCTCGGAATCTTCAATCTGGTCAAGGTCTGTACGGCGCCGTCGCTTAAACGGCCGCGTCGCAGTCCGCCACCAGTCGTCATCATCCGTCCCGTCAACCCGCATGCGCCTCGTCTTCGCCGCATAAGCCTTTGTGTAGCGGACGGTGACGTCCCGCGCCGTGCCATCTTCGTCAAAGGCAACCACGTAACTCATGCAGTTTTCCTTATCAGTGATAGGCGGCTCCATTGACTTTGGCTTCCAAAATGTATGTGTAACCACAGGATCCGCTGGCTGCCATTTTTGATGGCCAGTATCCAGCACTTCCACCCAGTACACCGGGTACGCCGACTCTCGCAGCCTCACTGGTGTCGCAAAGCTCTTGGGTGGCTTCTGAGGCGACGGTGACGGCTTCGGCTCAAAATTGTGACTGGCGGCGCTGGGATGCCCGAGCCGCCGGCGCGCTGTAGACGCCGTAGGGCTGGTCGTTTCAGCCGTGGCCGCCATCTCCTTGTACTGCGCAACTTGGGAGCGCACCTCTTCTGCTCGCTGCGTCTTCGTCGGTGTCTTTGCAAGGGTCACCTTGGGCAGCGTCGGCGCTCCGTTGCCAAATGCCAACGGCTGAAGCGAGCACACGAGCCTGGCCCTGACGCCCACGCTCCGCAGCAGAGCGCAGTACAGCTGGGCGCCAACATCGCGCGAGCCCTGCAACATTTTGGCCGCGTGACGAAAGTCATGTCGGTCGGTGCACGTCTCCAGATGGTCGGGAAGCTGGTAATGCTCCAGCTGCGCTGCGTTCTCTGCCCAGCGCGCGCGCCGGAGCCCCCGCTCCGTCACCTCAAACTTGGCACGCCACATGTCCGCCGCCTGTTTGAGACCTGTCTTCAGGCTCTCAGCCTGGCCAAACTGCGGGAGATGTAGTCCAGGCGTGAGGTAGTCGGCCGTCTTGTCGGTGAGATGCGGCCGTAGTGCGTCCTGCACTTGCGCATCGTTGCACCAGTGGTTGCGTCGTGCGACGTGCGAGAGCAGGCACAGCAGATGGATCTTGTGCACATCGAGTCGCCGGTCCCGTTCTTCCTTTGTTATAGGTTTGCGGCGGTCAACATTGCGCTTCGTGAGCGCGTTTGCGATTCTTTGCGCTGTCAAGTTGAGTTCGAGCGCTTGCGCCGTCGGTTCAGCAGCCGTCGAAGTGGCATCCTTGCTTTTTTCCAGGGCAGTAGCGAGGTCAACGTCTTCGAATATCATGTCATCTTCGTCTTCTTCGCTGTCGTCATCGGAGTCTCGTTCGATTGTTTGCACGTGCGCGGGGCCCAAGGGCACATCGAGGAACTCGACATCTTCGTCTTCTTCGTCGGATAACTCTCGAGCGCCCGCGGTCGCCCTGGTCGGTGCTTGTGGCTTTTGGTGGGTTTGCTGTTGGCCAGCACGCCGTCGCTTTATCGGAGGCTCGCCGCTGATGCTGTCTCGAGATGCAGGTCCTGCTATCCCGGCTTCGGCGAGCAACTCGCGATAGATGCTCGGGCCGCCACCGACAGGGTCGGCGTTGCTGCTTCCTCGGCCGCCGCCCACGTTGGATCGCCGCTTTCTTCCGACCATCTCTACATGTTCGTATAGTCCGGAGCGTTGCGGACTGCAGAGAATTGTATGTGTGAAGTTGTGGGCTGATACAGCAATTGGCAGCCCAAGCTGGAGCACTTCACGGCGCGCGCTGGTAGTGCGTCATAGTTAGCGCCGCGCCAGGTTTTGTTGTGTTGAGATCGAAGGCGCTGACTAAAGAATAATGTTTAGCACTATTCTACCTACAAGTTAGGTATATATGTTATAATCAGTATCTATTTTAATTCTAATTATTTTTTTAGAAAAAAGAGAAGAAATCCAATCTAATTCAAAATGAGATAAAGTAAAAATGAACTTCAATTTCTGCCATAAAACTACTATGATTCCTCTATACATACGACTCACTCAGCACACAAAATGAACGGCTAGATTGGCCAAGCAAGACGGCCGTTACAGGAATGGTGCTTAGAAACACTATCGCGAGAAGATTATGCGCATTTCTGCGTTGTCCAGTTTATTTCGGAAATTCATGTGTAGGGAGCTCGGACGTGGCAGGATCGCAGCCAATGTCACAGGCCAGGCGTCGATGAGGTTGGAAGTAACTGGGTTTGAAGTACTGCGAATTTGATGGTGCCCCGTTTGTCTTACTGCTAGCACGACTCCAATCACAGCCCAAAACCAAGCCAAGCACTCAGAACAGCCTCGTTTCACGCGTCAAGGACAATCTCCTCCTGGCGCCGCCTTATCAACACCGCTGCACCCGGATTGATCATGTATGCCGTCTCCCACGCCATCGGATCAGGACGGCTGACCCCGTTGGGAAGCTTGACATCATATTTGAGCAGAATATGGCATAGGGCCACCTTGATTTCATTGGCCGCAAGGAAACGACCTGGACAGCTGTGCTTCCCGATGCCGAAGCCAAGATAGTTTGCACCAGTTGTGACAAGCTGCGCTGCATTTTCATTCTGCTCTCGCATTCGAAGAAACCTCTCTCCGTCAAAGCGGTGCGGGTTTGGGTAGATGGATGGGTCGAGCATGGCTGTGATGGTGGGCACCATGATGCTGCTACCTCTGGGTATCTTGGTGCCATCTGCGAGCGTCACTGCTTCTGTCGTCATTCTCCTAGCGGTGACTGTCCAGTAGTCAGTAAATTCAAATCCCTCAGTGAGAAGAAAGGAAGAAGACAGAAAGAGAGAACGAAAAAGAACAAAAAAAGACAAGTTGATAAGTATGCGAGCTTCAGGGTAGGGGACAGAGAGGAGCGACAAGAATGGCGTACTCATGCTTTGAGGCCGCAACCTCAGAGATTCCTTGACAAAACTATCCATCCGCTTCAACTTGTACATGGACGTCTTTTTCCACCCATTTTCCGATACCACTCGGCAAATCTCCTGTCTCAGCTTTGGGATGTATTCGGGAAATGCGCACAAATCAAGAAGCACGTCCGACATGAGCGTCGACGTTGTGTGAATGGCCACAAAGTTGAGCTGCAACTGGCCTGAGACGAGGTCAAAGGGCCTACCCCGGGCAATCTCACTCATCCAGTCCATCGTGTCTTTGCCGGGGGGCATTTGACCCTTTTCTTCCTGCATCAGGGCTCTCTCTCGTTGTCGCTGCTGAATCTCCGGGCCCAAGATGGCCCTGATGGACTTTAGCATCGCCCTCTGCCCGATGCATTGGGGCAGGAAGAGATTGACAAGGCGCTGCAAGAAGCTCGGCCACTTGAGCAGAGCCTGAGCTGCATTCATTGCGGCCATGGTATACATCAGTGTCAAATCCAGCCATTCTTGGTTGCGCGAGAACTTTTCGCCCAGGAAGACGCGGGTGGAAAGTCGTGTTGTCAAGTTGAGCGCCGTTTTGCCCACCTCGCAGTTTCTCCATTCTACACATTCGTGCAAAATACCAAGTGTCAGTCGATGTTCTTTCCCAAATTTGTGTCCAGCATACGCACCTGGATCGTCACCGAGAAGTTGCTTGAGCGCCATGGACGTTTCTTCCGAGAGTGACTCTGTGATGGCACCTACAAGAAATCATTAAAGACAATGTACGTCATACATCACAACAATTCAAAGCCACAAACCGAGAGATTGTGTCACTTTTGTTCTGACGGTATCCTGGAAGATGTTATCGTGAAGAGGCGTGGCAAAAGCCTCAAACCCAGGTAAATGGGAGAGAGATTGCTGCGGCTTGTGAGCATTCTTTCCTCGCCCGTCGCATAAATACATCCCTCGAGCTCACCTTTGCCATTTCGTGCGCAAAACTAAACCGATCATCGTTTTTTATGCTCTCCAGGTATCGCGTGGGCAAGACAATTTTCTCACCCGTCGCAGTCGGTACGCGGAATGGTCCCTGGAACTGGGACATGGCCGTGGTCAAGACAGCAAGCGAGTCCTTGGCAAATTCCTCATTAGAGCAGACCAGAGGAAATTCTGATTTCTTCCAGCTTTTCCACGACCATAGTAGCCCTACCGATAGGGCACCAATGACGCCTAAAGTGGCAGGACTCGAGAACGAGACAATTGAATCAGTGTACATTGCAAACGTTGTCTTTGCAATGACTTGGGAATGTTAATGAAGAAAAAAAAAAGACGATAGGCGTTTTTTCTTCGAATTTACTAGATGCTATTTCGTCTACAAGCGATTGAAAATGATCCTCTGTAGCGGGTGGCCTTCCATAAAGCACATGAAGCATATCGCTGCTTCGGCTCCCGTATCGGTGTCCGTGGGCCGGCTTCGCCCGTGGGAGCAAGGCGACATCAGTCTACCTGCGTCATGAGTACCCTTTACATTTGCATCCCCATTGATGCTGCATTGAATGAATTTTATACAATCGACTGTCTTGCCGCTAGGGACATCTATGGTTTTCCACATTGACACCCATCATGTCCAATGACGAAGCATCCGCCTCGATGGACGACAAGCAAGTCTGGTATTTTGGCTATGGGTCCAACACAAAGTTGAATGTGATGAACTCCCGAGGCATTGCAGTTCTCGACGCACAAGCAGTTTCCGTACCAGGCTACATGCTGACATTTGACGTATTTGGCCTGCCCTACTCCGAGCCCTCAATGGCCAGCGTGGCGCCGCATGAAACTCGTAGCGCAATTGGCCAACCCAAGCTCAAAGAGCCTCCTCCGGTTCATGGTATTGCATACCTGCTTTCATACCCAGACTTCCGTCGAGTCGTTGGATCGGAAGGCGGCGGCGTGGCGTACCGGGAGATTACGGTGACGGGAGTCAAGTGCAACGACGCAACGGCCGAGAATCTTGCAATGACGACGCTGACGGCTAGATACCCAAGACGACCAAATGCGGCGCCTAGCCTGCGATATGTGGTACGTCTGCCGTCATGAAACTCAGAGAGTGTCCAGCACAAAGCTGCGAATGCTGAAATAAAGACAGACTCTCCTGCGAGAGGGCGCACAGGAGCAAGGGCTGCCTACTAGCTACCAGGAGTATTTGAACAGTCTTCCAGCTTTTGAGGCAGGAGAGACGTGGCGCAATCGTCTCGGCGCCTCAACATTTCTCTGGTTCGGCAGACGAATTGTACGTACATCAGCGAGGAAGGTTCGCAATGCGACAAACGCGGACGGACAATGCCCGGAATGGTACGGAACTTTGATTCGGGTCGTTTACACGTCAATGTGGTTTTGGCACGACTATTTTCATGCACCGATATTTGGGAGAGGCGATGGTGGGGGGATGTCGCAAGTTGGGCTCTGAACGTTGCGGACAAGCTCGGTCGCACATATGCATCGCACAGGTGACGGTCATAGAAGACGAGATAAACATAAATGGCGAAAGTTTCCCGAAAGAACTGGAGTTTTATGGCCAAGAAATAAAGTCGTCCTCATAACAGAACCGTCGTCGCGCCTCAATAGATCTATGCGAGCCCGGCAAGGCAGAGCACAGTGCTCCGATTGTATAAAACCCATGGAGTAGCAAGGCACTCTTAAATCTAAGTCCCTTGTTATCGATGCAAGTGCAATACTGAGTAAAATGATGGCGCGAAATTGCGCGAGGCAGAAATTTATGGAAAGTGCAAACTAAGTACGCCGATGACGAAGTCCTTCAAGCTAATGCCTATCGCAAGGTGACAGCACCTACGCCTTCCCAAGCACTCTGAATCTAATACCCTTGCTATCCTCGGGCAGATACCCAACAAAATACTCCTTCACGATGGTCACATCCCTGACCGTAGTATCTACCAACTCCATGCGTACAGAGCCAACCAGAGCCGCGACCGTCAAGTACAGCTCCGACCAGGCGAGATTGATGCCCAGGCAATTCCTAGTGCCCTTTCCAAACGGCTGCAGATGCCTTCGCGCCGTAACCGCCGCCGTCGAGTCACCCATGAAGCGCTCGGGATGAAACTTGTCCGGCTCGGGGAAGACCTCTGGGTCCGAGTGCACATAGTACATGGACTGCGAGAACGTGACGCCGCGCGGAATCCTTAAGCCACGATACACCAAATCCTCCTCGGGAGCGATTCGCGAGAGGCGGCCAGCGACACCGTGCGCGATGCGCAGCGACTCCTCCAGCACGGCCGTCAGGTACGGCAGTGGTCGGAGCTTGGTGACGGGTGGGATCGGCGAGTCGGCGTCTGGCATCGTGGAACGCACCTCGCGCAGCACGCGCGCGTAGACGGCCGCGTCGGCATGAATGTAGTAAAGCGCCGTGGCGAGCGTCCGCGCCGTCGTCTCAGTGCCCGCGCCAATCAGCACCATGGCGTCGGCCTTGAGTCGCAAGAAAGTTTTGTCCTCGGGGCTGAGCTGGTCGCTTTGCACCATGGAGTGAACAATGGTGCGAGATGATGACGCCAGCGACTTGTCAAAGCCGTCGTGCTGGTGGTGGCTGCCGGAGCCGGTTGCATCGTCGAAGGCGACCTGCGTCATGTCGCTGATGAGCTTGTCGTACTTGATGCTGTTGTCGAGGATCTCACTGCTGGGCATCATCCACTTGGGGGCGCGGAAGATGGCAATGGCGAGCGGGCGAAAGATGCGCGCAAAGGGATGCACCTTGACTCCCTTGAGAAGGATGTTGTTGAGGGGCTTGCCAAAGTTACTCGTGTCCAATGCGCCAAAGGATCTTCCGAAAGAGTACTCCGAGATGACGTCTATTGGTCGGGAGCAGTGTCAGCCTGTGACGCTCATGGAGTGGAAACAGAAGAGGCCCAGTATTGGACCGAAGATTTGCAATTTCTCACCTAAAGTCAATCCGCTGACGGCATTGCGCATCTCCAATAGCTCTGGAGAGCCTGCCATAGAGAGGATCTTATCCCTGAGCAGCTGCACTTTGCCTAGGATTCTGGGCTCGAGGTCTTGCACCATCCTGGCACTGAAATAGGGGGCCATGCTAGATCTCTTGGCCCGGTGGACATCATGGTCAATAGTCGCGCCCGCGCTGTGGTCACCGAACTCGTTGGTCCCGACCATCCAGAAAAACAGCGTGCTCTTGTTCCTCTTCCTTCTCACATCGCTGGGGTACACCTCGTCAATGTAGTGCGTGTCCTTGATGTGCACCTCGTCCGGTCCGATGCGAATAATTGGGCCGTACTTTTCATGAAGCGTCGCGAGGTGCATCATAAACTGACCCTGATGCGGCCAGAGCTCGTACCACGCATGGTAGAGATACGTCACGGAGGCGAACCATGGGCCTGGGATGTGAGAGATGCGGCTGAAGAAGACGCGACGGATCGAGACGAAGACAACGTAGCAAAGAAATGCGAACCCAATGCAGGCTAATTTGCCTAGCATGGTGAAAGTGATTGCAACAGCCAAGGAGATGCTTACTCGTGTCTATTGGGATCTGGCCAAAGTTGACTTGTTGGAGGGAAGCACGTCCCAGAGTCCCACCCTCTTTCGCTGTAGCTCTATTTATTTTTACCGTTTTCAACTTTGATTTTAAAGCTCCAGATACTTTCTTGGCTTCTTTGAGCCAGGAGACGGCAAAAACCTGCATGCCCAGCCTTCTCGGTATTTCGAACGGTTTCGGACCCCGTCGGCGACTAATAGCTGAGGGGCTTCCCAGCAAGGAGCCTCGATCTGCAGAGACACAGCGTCTTTTGTGGTCTGTATTGCGATCAAGAATATTCGATTACGTGGTTCTATCGTTTATGATGCGTTTTTTTTTTCAAATTCTGAATAGCTCTCGTCTCTTGAAAACGGCAAAAATAGTGCAAGCAACAAAAAGAGTGGCGTTTGAAACGGCCTGCCCGGTCGCTCTGATACTTCAACGATCAAGCCAGTAGGACAAAACCCAGCGCTTCCAGAAAAAGTAAGTAATTTAATTATTTAGGATATTGGCAGATTTTGTCCGAATATGGCAAAGATATAGGCTCGATGAGGCCTGCGATTGAGTTTCACTGAGCAGCTACGCAGCAATAGCGACGATCCGCATTTCAATGGTGTCACAATGTCTTTGAAACGAATATTAATAAATATTGAAAATCGATACTAAGATTCATCATCCGACTCTTCTTTTTCCATCTCAACACGCAACATTCTCCTGAGAACTTTGCCACTTGGCGCTCGAGGCAGACCATCAATGAAACGCACCTCACACCTGGCAATCTTGTGTCTGGAAAGATGTAGTCCCAGAAAATCTATGAGATCCTCTTCACTCACACTTTCATTCACGCGAACAGCAAAGAGGCGAGGACGCTCATCGATGCCATACCCAACCGACACCGCGCACGCGTCCGTGATCCCAGGGCACAGCATCGCTACCGCCTCCAGCTCAGCCGGTGAAACCTGCCAGCCGTTTGTCTTGATAATGTCCTTGACCCTGTCCATGATGTAAACAAAAGCTGTGCCATCAACCGCGCCCTCAAGGTACCCGACGTCGCCAGTCCGGTACCAGGAACCCGGAGCAAACGCCTGCGTCGTGGCGTCTGCGTTGTTGAAATAGCCCGTCATCATCTGCGGACCTCTGGCCAGAAGCTCGGCGACTACTCTACCATCGGCCAGTTGGAACTGCGATGCCTTGTCCATGATGACCTGGTAGCCTCCGACAACCTGTCCCACGGAGCCATAGGTGTCGGTCTGGTCTTGAGACCAGTGCATCCTTGTGATGCATCCGCACTCCGTCATTCCCCACTCCTGAACTATGACTGCTTCTTTATGTAGCACGTCTAAGAATCCGTCGCGTAGCTCCTTAGTCAAGGGGGCGCCGGCGCAAAGGACGGTTCGGAGGCTGGTCAGGGCCGCCCGGTCCAGCTCGCCCTCTTGGACCCGCGCAGCTAGCCGAGAAAGAATGGGCGGCACAGTAATAATGTCCGTGATGTTGAAATCGGCAACCTTTTGTGCAAAGCTATCATCAAAGCGCGCCATGAAATATGTAGGATATCCCTGTCGAAGGGGATTGATAATCATCTTGGGGAAAGAGTATGAATGGAAGATTGGGGTGCAGAATAGACGACGGATAGCATAGCTCTGATCAGCGTCGTATTGCTCATCCGATGCTGATTCTGTCACGAGAGCCTCGTGGCTGCGATCTGCCATCTTGGGAAAACCTGTAGTCCCTGATGTCGCCATGAGTGTTGCCGGTGCCTGTGGATGAACGCGTTCCAAACGCTGGCTCAACGGCGTCAGCATGGTGAGCGGAACATGGAGTTTTGCAAGATCGTGTAAGGTCCGGTATCCCAGATTCAGAAGCTTTGGTTCAATGAAATGCTTGAGAATATCACTGAAGAGGATGATCTCCACATCTGCATCCAAACCCTCTGTGACCTTTTCCATGGAATCAAGGTGCTCAACAGAGGTGACGACGTAAGTGGCTCGCGAAGCTCGCAGATGATGGTCGAGTTCGTATTGCTTGTATGATGTATTCGGACCAGTCCACTGGCACCCTGAAGCGAGAATAGCAAGAACGAGAACAGGGTAGAGTACCTGTCATGAAGCGTAAGACACTTTTACGCGAGCGCTCCAGGGATGGGCAAACAACTAACATCGTTGGGCAAATGCAGGCAAACAACACTTCCAGGCTTGAATGCTCCAGCGAGCCTGGTGACTAATTGAACGACTTCTCTCTTGGAGAGAGTACGCTCAGTGTTGGATGCATCAATTAGAATCTGTCGAATGTCAGCTTGAGTCACGAGCTGCCTATCGTGTGAGACGAAGACGCACCACCGTATCCGGATCAAAGTTTCCAGAAAAGGCCCATTCCACGACATTTGGCTTCCTAGCATGTAATTCATTTTGCGACGGAAATAGCTTGACACCGAGCTTTCTGATCTGGGAGCAAGAAGACAACAGCAGCTGAAAAATATGACTTAGGACCATGTTGATGCAATGACAAAATCTGTTTCAGTTAGCATGTGGGATAAACGAGTAGATGTTGAGTAACATGACGATTTCATATTATAGTGGTGGATGTATTATTGGTGTGTCTTCTAGAGTTGACCAACATCAGTCTGAAACATGGCGGCCTGACAGCCTAATTTCCATGGCCGATAGCATAAAGTGACGAGAGATCGGTCTTTTCGCAAAACAAAGCCATCGAATGATTTGCATTGCCAGGTTCGTCGGACCTTGGCGGGCCGTCGGAGTCCTGCAGCGTGGCCGCAGTGCAACTGTATTAGGCGGCCCGGCCACACCCCAACTTCGCGGACAAGATCAGCAATCCGAGCTCGGTGACCCGGGACTCTTCAAATAAAAAGTGGCACTTGAGAAATCGCCAGATTCAGCTACTCGAGGTCTCTTAAGCAGAAACTCTTGCATCTGAAATCCTGGCCCTTGTGTTGTTTGCCGCGGCGAGTAGCCTTGTTCCAGCCTGCCATCACGAATACGCCCACTATGGAAAATACCACTGAGATGCCGGTTGGCAGCGGAATATCTGTTTGACTTGGGAATAAACTTCCATTTACTGCTGCATCCCCAATTCTGAAGCAGCTTTATGTTGATGCTATGGAGCATGTACAAATTCACGGAGGAGCAGCGATGCGGACAATTGCTGTCGCGTTTGTGTTTTGGGTAAGTCGACGTCCCAGAGACCCCTTACCACTGACAATTCATTTCAGTGTTTGAAAACAATATGGACGAAGCTGACAGTCACTTCATTAGCATGTATGGGGATGCATTTACAACTTGTACTTTCACCCTTGCGCCAAGTACCCTGGCCCGATGCTATCCCGGATGAGCGTATTGCCCAATTTGTACTACTCGTGGAAAGGGGTCAAGCATCTCAGGGCCGATGAGCTTCATAAGAAATACGGTGAGTGAGAATCGACATTGAATCGCAATCACAAAAAGAATGACCGTTGACCTTTCTAAACAGGTCCGGTCGTGCGGATGGAGCCGGGGTTCCTATCATTCATCACACCAAATGCAGTGCAGAGTAAGTTCAGTCGCAAGTTTACAGACAATCAGATTTCCATTACTTAAGCTCGCGGTAGCCATTCATTCAATTGGATCGCAGTTTCAAAAGGGCACATTTTATTCGCGAGGGCCTCAAGATAAACAAGTGCTTACGGTGAGTCTGCACTGTGCCCGACTGCCGCCTCAGCTGGACACAGCGCTAAAGTATAATGCCAACAGAACATGTCCACCGCCATTGACAAGCAAGTTCATGCTCGAAAGCGCCGAATAATGTCGCACGCATTTAGCGAAGCAGCCATGAGATCGTACGAAGCCACTGAGCTGGAGAAGATCCGACTGTTCTGCTCCAAGCTCACCGACGCAACTACTTTTGGAGGCGAATACAAGAACATGTCGAGGTGGAACTCGTACTTGACATATGATATTATGGGCAAGCTCACTTTCAGCCATAATTACGACATGCTCACAAAAGATGACCACCACTTCATCCAGCCGATTATTGACACGTTCCAGCACAGCCAGGTCGTCCTGGGCGTTGTGCCCTGGGTGGAACGCTGGGGTCTCGCTCCATTGCTCTTTGTCAACATCCTGTCCGCGGTGAAGAGATTCCGAAACTACGTGGACGACCAGGTAAAACACAGAATCTCCGAGGAAAAAGCCGGAAGAGGAAGCAAGGACATTTTTGGTCTGCTTCTTGCCCACGAAGACAAACAGACGGGAGAGAAGATGGGCTTCCAAGAGCTCTCTGATGAAGCAGTCATTCTCATTATTGCTGGTAAGTGGCCTGAACATGTTCAAAGCAAGGTGGAGCTGAAGCTCAGGGTATACTGAAATTTGGATGAATTAGCCAGCGACACCACAGGGACCGCCCTCTCTGGCCTCTCCTTCTACCTCGCGCGCTACCCAGAATGTTACAGCAAACTGAAACAAGAGATTCGCTCCACGTTTTCTGACGTGGAGGGAATTGTCCACGGACCAGAGCTCCAGGGTTGCAAATACCTCCGCGCTTGCGTTGAAGAGGCTCTCCGCATGTCGCCCGGCGTGCCGGGATACCTCGTGAGAGAGTCACCGCGCGACGGCACAATCGATGGCCACCTGGTGCCCGCCGGCACGCAGATTGGCGTACCCGGCTGGACCATGCACCGCGACCCAGACGTGTTCCCCGACCCGCAGGTCTTCAAGCCGGAGCGCTGGCTGACGAGCTCGGCGGCCGAGCTGGCGCGCATGCGGGCCGTCCACTTTCCCTTTAGCTTCGGGCCCCGATCGTGCATCGGCAAGAATCTGGCCTACAACACCATCTACTTGACCGTGGCCCGCCTCGCGTTCTTGTTTGAGATGGAGTCGCGGGAGCCCCTGCCGCTCGAATTTCACGTCAAGGACCATTTCGCAGCGGGGGAGAAGAATGGGCCGTTTTTGAAATTTACGCACAGAGAGGACCAGAAGGTTTAAAGACACCGGAGCCTTTTTGCCGCCCGTAGAGCGATGAATGCGGTTTATAGCATCGATAGGTCGATAGAGACCCCGGGCTTAAAATGGAATTTGCCCTTTTACCTCGTTCAGTGACACTCCTTAGTCAGTAGGAAACGTCAGACAAGGCGTGAACTCACAACGGAGCTGCGCCGATGTAACACTCTGAATCGGTGGCCGACCACCTACTAAATGCGATGAGCCACACAGCCATCCAGCTCTTGTAGGCAGTACGGCTGGCAACCAACTCTGTGACTTGAAAATCTTTTCTTTTCTGAGAAAAATTTACTGCAAAAAACTCAAAAAGTGCACAAAGCAACCAAAAAAGTTATCGAGCTGAAGGTTAAGCGCCGCGAGGGTGCCATAGTATTTCCAGTACATCAGCAGTCGGCAGGCGCTGAGACGTTCGACTTTAGCCTATATAACCATACTCAGCCTCCAATTTGCAGTTTCAAACAAAGAAAAGAGAGATTTCCGAAGAGAAATACCTTCAAATTGTCAAACGTCATGACTTCCACTACGCATTGGCTTTCAGATCGCACCCGCTCCATGGTTGAGCTCGAACTTCCAGGAATACAAACTATGCTCCATGATCGAAAGGCCAACACGAGCCTGGACTTGGCAATCGCAGAGAACAATCTGATCCGGAAAGAGTTGGTAGAAATATGCAAAGACATTTTTCAGAAGAGATTGCGCAGCGAAGTAAGTTGGATCTTTCTCTTGACCAGACACATACCGCGGTTGTATTCACCACGCGGAGCTCTCAGACTAAAGTCTGACCGTCCAGGACCTATCCTACCCTCAAGGGTTCGGGGGCGACCCTGAGCTGCTTGAAGCTCTCGCCACTTTTTTCAACCGATACTTTAACCCACATGTCCCAGTTGTACCAGCTCATGTGGTGGCGGGACCAGGAGCGACGAGCTGCCTCACGGCGCTGCTGTTTGGTATATGCAATGCAGGAGAGTCTGTCATCATTCCGGGATCTTATTGGAGTGAGCCCTTTTTTATCTCGCGGTAATTTCTGGCCTTGAGAGAGCAAAGTGCTAATCTGCTCATCTAGGTGGCTTCGACTTTCACATGTCCCTGCTTCCGGGGGCCACTATTGTCAATCTTCCCGTGGCACAAGGAGACCCAAGCGCAGAGACTGATGAAGAAAATTTGATGCGTTGTCTCGAGGCCTCTATAGGAGCCTGCGGAGCTAAAGAGCCTCGAGCTGTTGTTCTGACGAACCCGCACAACCCAACCGGTCGGTGCTACACAAAGTCAGCGCTGGCGAGCGCCGCACAGTTCTGCGAGTCCAATGGTCTGCATCTTATCATGGATGAGGTATATGGCCTCAGTCTTCTCGAATCATCGTCTCAAAAGACGAAGTTTTTATCTTCTCTGTCTTTGGACCTACCATCTTTTGGTGTAAACCCTGAAAGAGTCCACGTCTTATGGAGCACGAGCAAAGACTTTGGCAGCAGTGGCTTCCGCATGGTGAGTCTTCTCTGCAAATCCTGGAGATAGCTTCGCAGGCTTACTAAGCTTAGGCGCATTAATTAGGGATGCATCGTGTCGCAAGCCAATACCGCAGTCTGCGCTAGCGTCGGCATGTTGACGACGACGCAGACTTCCACTCTCGCATCACTCGTTACGACTGTTCTTTTGCGCCATCCAAAGCTAACCCAGCTCATAAAGCTGAATCAACAACGTCTGACTGCTGCGTACATTAAGATTACCTCATGGCTGAGCGGGCATGGCATCCAATATGTTGAACCCAGCGGCGGCGTGTACGTTCTCGCTTGCCTGGCTCCGCTGGCCGAGAGCTCGGCCGAAGAAGCCAATGTCATGATCAAGTTGAAGACGGCAGGTGTTGTTGTTGCGACAGGGCGCTCATTTCACCTTTCGGAGAGCTGTAACGGCTGGTATCGCATCATCTTTGCAGTGGCGCCAGATGTGTTGGACAAGGCGCTCAGGCGAATGGAGGAAGCCTTGGGCTTTGGTCAGAAAGAGGCAGATTTCCGAATCAAAAAGGACACTTTGTGCTCAGTATATAGTATGACAGCTAGCTAAATTAGACCATAATCTTTGGCCAACTTGTTGAATGACTGCGAGACCCTAGTTGCATGTTCTTCTGGCACCTCGGCGCGTGTGTCGGCAAGACTCTTGTTGAAAAGCTCTGCACTAACACAACCACGAAACTGAAAGTGATCGACTAGCACGTCCAGGACCTCTTTCACGGGCAAATAACCACCGAGGTCTTCTTCACCATAGAATAGTCTGCAGTTCCGGGACCAACTCATCCGGCTTGGCTGGCCGTCAACGTAGTAAGGATGCTCCTCACGCAACGGCTTGTCCAGTTTCTTGGCGTCCACCACCTGCACCCAGAAAAGCTTGCTCACGTCCAGCATATCCCGAAGCCGCTGCATGGATAGCTTCATAGCAGCTTCCGCGTTTGGAGCGAGGCCGTTGTCTGCCGCCGGGTCGGCAAAGACTCGGCCGGCCAAGTTGAAGGTGTCGATGCAGATGCCAAAGTTGGGTCGATCGACGCCACGCACGACTTCCCAAGACTTCTCCCATGTGTCAATATGTGTACCCCAGCAAAGAGCTTCGTAGCTGAATCGAATGTCATGGGGAGCGCCCAGATCTGCTACCTCACGCAGATCGCTGATGATGAGATCCATGTCGCCACTTGCTCTGTCCTCGCCTAGAAAGGATGACGGAATTCCGATAAGATTGGTGCTTAGAATTTGCACAAGATTTATCCATAGCTGCATCTCTTCTATGCGTCTCTGGTGCTCCTCCCGGTCTTTAAGGCCCTCGTAGTGGCGGAAGGGCTGCAGGCAGACGATTTTCAGATCACGCTCGTCGCACATGGCGCGAATGGCATGAGCGGCCCTGACCTGATTGTCATGGTCTGACTCCTGGCCACCTTTTGCAAACTGTTTGGAAATTTCTAGAATCTCATCATGGAAGAGCTCTATGTCTAGTCCACGATGGGCAGCTTGGTCCAGTCTTGGGGGCAAGGCGTGGACTGATGGCAGCCCCAGAGAAAGGGATGATATCGCTGGGCGGCAAGGCATGGTGATGGTTCTGTATGAATCTAGTTTTGGGTGCAAAGTCTTTCAGGTGGGAGATTGAAGGTGATTGTTCTCATTTATAAATCGTTTTGTCCTGCGTCGCGGAGTGTACCTTCGGAGCTGCTCAACTCAGCCCGACTGATCTCTAATTCTTCGTCTTCAGCTTCTGAAGAACGTTTATACGTTGCGGACTTTACAAAGTAAATCACAAAATTGTACTATTTTACCTCGAGAGCTATACTAATCTAGCAGAGACACCGATTCATGTCTTGTCGGCCGAGTTGGCGACACTGGCGATGCAACGGACGGTGGTTTGACTAAATATGGCTCCCCCCAAATATCGGACCGTAAAACACTTGGCAAGGCGCGCGGTAGTTATCACTACATGGGGCCTCTTCAGGCACGTAAGCAGGAAAACCGTTTGTAGAAAAGGGTTTCGCCATCATTTTGTCACAGGGCGGCACAGTGCTCGTTGGCCCGAGATGCCTAAGACGCCGGTCCGGCCCGCGAACTAATGCCGCCGAAAGTTGCCAAAAAAAGCAACAGCTGGCTTCATGGGGTACCTTTCGGGTCTGTTCTCTATGCTTTTGAGACTCTTGTAGGTAACAATAATACTTATGAATGAATCACTCGTGTCCTGTGAAGTTTTCGGTGGCGGAATCGGCTCTGGTGGCTGCGGCGCGCCTTTGGCCACTTTGCCATCGGCCGCCGTCTCACTCTACCAGGTGAGCTGACCTCTGACAAGCTGGAGAAAATAAGAAAAAGAAGGCTATGGTTAGCAAATAGGTGCAAAAATTGGCACAATACTGTCGTCTTCAGAGTCATCGTACGTCTCTTCGGCAGGTAAGCTTCTTCGGAACGAGGCCTACAGCCGGCCATCAAAAGTCCAGCCGAATCGGCTGGACTTCCCATGCCGGGAGGGGAGCTTCCCCTTGATCGTCGGGACTATGGGAGCCGAACAGGGGGTAAATTGTAAAATCGTCAGACCCCATTACCCCATTTTAGAACAGAGATCGGCCGACACGTTGCTCTACAAAATTCTCCCATCCCACCCATAATCACAGATACCGTCTTGGCTCGTCGCAGCACTGACAGCATGTCTGGTCTCACGTACAACGTTAGCTACAGCATCTGCGCCAACAAAGGCGTGTCTCCAGAGCAGCGGCTCACGCGTACAGAGCTGTGGCAAGGTGTCAAACATGGCGCATGCCACCCGGAGGACTTTGCAGCCCACGTTCAGAGCTGTACTGTGCTGCCCGGAGGCACACCCAATGCTTTTGCGCGTGAGATCATCATTGGCGACGGCGGGATCCACGCCAAGAAGGGAAAGAGCATGATTCAGGACGTTTTTCTCCAGGAAAATCTCTATGTACGTCAACAACTCAGCGGCGGATATGTTTTCTTATCGCAGCCTCCGAGTTTCGCCGTCGATGCTCATCACTAACACTGGGCCAGCTTCTTGCGACCGTGAGGGAAACCGGCCACAAGACCACCATGATGGTCGGGTATGGATGCGACTCGGCCTCACAGGAGGAAGAGGAGCTCGACCCGTACCTGACACTCTTTTATGAGCTTGTTGTGCCCAAGGAATCATCGCCCGTTCCGGGAAGCAAAGAGGAGAGGGATGTCATCTCCGGGTACAGGGGCCTGGCCAAAAACTTGTGCCATGATACTGTGCGCCTGATTAGGCAGTGGAAAGACGATGGGTCACTACAAGACCGAGCCGAGCTGGGAGCCAAGTTCTTCGCTCCGACGCAGCCTCTCGAATGAAGAATGTGAGCAGTCATCAGTCACGCAGCGTCGGTGCGAGACAAATCACTGTACGGGTTGCTCTCAAGCAACATAGCGACTGCGATGGGCTCAATGCCATCTCAAACTAGCTGGTCAGAGCGCAACACTCCGTGCATTCTTGTTAGGCGGACTTTTAAGGAAAACAATTTATAGTCAAGAGTATATCAATGCTTAGCTATGTGGTGCCAGTCGTATAGGGTAGCCAATTATGAGCAACCATCTCGCTGTCTGAGCGGCGAAATCGAAAGTCTGAATCAAATTCTAACAACTGAGTTCTCATCAATCGGATGGAGACTTCCCAAAAGTATTATTTCAATATTCTTTTGTTGCGGCGGCCTGTTTTGAATTATCAGTTGTGTGGTGACTTGAAAGCATGTTTGTGACGCAAAAGCAACCTGTGTGGCAAAATTCCGGCAGAGAATGATCATGCTGATGAAGAACAGAGCGAGAAACTGATGGAATCCATGTCTGTAACGCTGTGACTACCCTCAATGCCACTGGTAATACTCTTTAGGAAGAAAATTTGGCCCAACACAACATGACGCACGACCTTTGCTGTTGCACGGCGCAATGTAGAGAAAAGAGATGCTGTTGTAAAAGCTGCCATATCTAAAGAAAGTCGCGGCAACTAGATGCGAAGAAAAAAACGCAAAGAGTATGGTTGCATGCGCTGCACGTAGATGCGCAACGTCTTACGGCAAAACATGGACAAGAAACCAGGCAACGAGGTAGCATCAGGGCCCGAACCCGACACCGCCGGCCGAGATGATCAACCAAATGATACGAGGCATATCCATTCAGGACACACCCTCCAAGCTTTCAAACTACCGAAGTGGCTACGGTAGTGCACCGAACAGGGAGCTGCTGACCGCTTCAGGCGAAAAGCTGACCGAGCACCAAAAATGGCCTCTCTTCCGAGTCAATTCATCGTTTCGGTCTCTACGGCCACCGACGAGCCGAACGATGCGACTGTCCGCCCAATCGGATAGTCTATTCATTGTAAATCAATGTGGCGCCTACATGAAGCCGCATTGTCTGTAGTTACGGTCGGTGACCTAGCGGTGCCAACCGGTCCTTGGACTCGGGTCGCTCTGTTTCCATTTCGGGCTCTATCGAGTAAGATAGTCTCTGCTACAGGACAGTTGGCGCACTTGAAAAACTTCAGAAATTTCTAGCTTCTGGTTGAAAATCTCGGATCTCTACGCTCCTGCCAAAAACAGCCCTCGCCGCCGACCGAGATTCTGTCGTTCCAAGCGGCACGGAGCAGGACACCAGTCATTTGTCCATGACTTTGGCCAACTAGTGCCATGAAAAGTTGTATCACATCCATACCATTCTGAAACATTGCCATCTTTCAACGCGATTCTGCGTATCTATCCATCGTTCGTTTCACAATGGGCGCCTCTGCACGCACATCCATCAAGATACTCGCAAGAGTTCTGGACACCCAACCCGACACAATCGACAGGGCATCTAGTTTCGTAAAGTGTGGCGGTGACTCCATCGCCGCTTTGCGTTTCTGTAGCGCCTGTAGGCTCCAGGGAGTGGTTATAACCGCCGATGATGTTCTTTCTTCCGCGACCATCAGTGAACTGTTACAACGCTGTCGACAAGGAGCGGGCAAAATCGAATCACCAGGGGCAATGGACATGACACAACGGAAAGATGATTCAGACATGAGTGGCGACGCAAGCAGTCCTCCAGGGACCATCTCAGACTCCGAGGGCTCGTTCCCCGACAGTCTCAACACAGTCTCGGACTCTCCCGTTTCCATCACTAGTGCCACCAAGCTGGAACATTATCTGCACGCCGACGGCAGCGTCCTACTTGATATGCAAACCGATAATCTCATTGGACAAAACTTTCACGACTGCAAGAATGCGCAAACTGATGACCTTCTTATGGCAACACTTGAAACAGAAGATCTGTGTGATCCGACATTGGCGGCGAAATGCACACCTTGCGAGTTCTCGACAGTACAGATTCCCATGGTCCAAGGCGGATCCAAGTTACCAGGGTCCAATATCATTCACTACTACAAAGAGTACTACCCGAGCCAAATCACGGCGGCAAAGGAAGCTTGGAAGCTCGTCCTGAGTAACGAGTCAATATTCCGCACAGTCTATCGCGACCCCCATACTGGATGCAACCTGCTCCCAAGGCTGCATTGGCGGGAGTTTATAACGACGTCAGTCCGCGCTTACGATGAGGCTACTTCCATTTCGGGTAGCTATTGCAGAGGAAACGGCAAACCCGAGCTCGCAGTTCCATCGTGGGAAGGAGTGTGTGACACAAGCGTCTCCATGGCGGTGCGCTTTACCGTCATACACCTTGAGACTGCTGCAGATGTACCTGTAAGAAGGCGAAGCACACTCATCTGGTCTATTCATCATGCCTTGATTGACGGCTGGTCTGCCGCCCTAGTGCTCCGAAAAGTCAAGGCGGCCATGGAGGGCGACACGGTACAGCCTGGGCCGTCCTATTCGAGCCTTTGTCTTTCATTGGAAGAGATGAGAATTTTGCGGAAAGCTGAAGGCAACGCATTCTGGGCATCTAGGCAGAGAAAGCTTTTGGACGGAAGAGACGATCTCCTTTTTCCCGCACCCGAGCCCTCACTGGATGGCCATCATGAGCGAGGCACAGCGGAAGAGGTTCGATTCAACTTGCGACGTCATCACACAGAAGAGCTCCGACAAGTGGCGCAGAGCTGCGGCGTCACTTATGCGACGCTTTTACACGCGGCATGGGCTATTTGTCTCAGTCTCTGCACAGACTCGGACAACGTCATTATTGGCACCGTCATGTCGGGACGTCACCTTCCAATTCCTGGAGTACTGGAGACCGTTGGGCCGACGGTCACAACCCTTCCTCTGCAGGTGGACATATGCTGGGAGATGTCGCTGGCAGAGTTTTTCGATGATGTATATCGTCGGATGAAATTGCTTTCTCAGTTCGCTTGGACAACAATGGATAACGGATGTCCTCCAGTTGCTGGACACATGTTTGCCATGCAGCCCGACGTCCAGGAACATGCAGATGGCGGCGACCTACGCCGAGCCTTCACCCGCCAGACGAGTGATCTCCCCTTGTGTATCATTGCATCTGATAATGGAAACATCACCATACAGTACCATGACCAACGCTTCTATCCGCATCATATGAAGACACTATCTCGCATGTTTCAGCGGGCGTTGGTGGGTATCTGCCAGACGGACAAGACGCTATCAAGGCTTGCTGCAAATGTCATGTCTACGAAATCCTTGGCTACGTTGCGCTCTATAGGCAATTGCAACTCTGGTTCTACCACTAGGGCTTCAATCACCGACGACCTAGTTACACTCTTTGAGCGTGTGGCCACGACAAACCCATCAGCGATAGCCGTTGAGCAAACCGATGAAACTGTCACGTACTCAGCATTGCTTGAACGCTCAGGCTTTGTCGCCCAAGCACTACTGGATCTTGGGGTCGAGCCAGAAGAGACTGTTACTGTACATGCAGACGGCTCGATCAACTGGATTGTCTCAATCTACGGCGTGCTGAGAGCAGGCGCGGTGTACTGCCCTCTTGACGAAGCACACCCGCAGGATTACCGAGATTCACTCTTCGACTCTTCAGGTGCACGCTTCTTCTTGACCACATCTAGCAATTGCCTTTCTTATATCCCAAAAATGGCCGTTTCGGTTGTCAATGTCGATTCTGTTGTGGAAAATGTACGTGAAGCTGCCACTGAACCCGCATCCGAGGTGGTGCAAGCCCTTCCCCTGCGAACATGCCCGCGGCCGTGGGATAGAGCATACCTGATATTCACCTCAGGCAGCACGGGGAAACCAAAAGGCGTGATCTGCTCCCATCAAGGTCTAGTAGCGTTTCAGTCAGACCCTTCTGTTCGCTTGAAGGCCACGGTCGGCATCCGCATTGCGCAGGTAATGTCGGTCGCTTTTGACGGTAGCGTTCACGAACTGTTCTCCGCGCTTTCGTATGGTGCAACACTGGTTTTGAAGTCAAAAACTGAGACTTTCGGCCACCTCAAAATCGTCGACTCGGCAATCTTGACTCCATCGGTCGCCTCCGTGCTCCACCCGGGCGATTTCCCAAGGCTCAAGACGTTGTACTTGGTCGGTGAGCCCGTGCCTCAGAGAGTCTGTGATACCTGGGGGGCTGGAAAGACTGTGTACAACATGTACGGCCCTACAGAGGCTACTTGCGGGGCCACAATCAAGTTGCTATCACCAGGGAAACCGGTAACTATTGGAGGACCTAATCCGACCACGAGAATTTACGTCTTGGACCACCGTCAAAGGCTAGCTCCTCCCGGCCGAGTCGGCGAGATATATCTGGCTGGTGTCCAGGTATCTCAAGGATATCTCAACCGACCGGAGCTCAGTGCAAAATGCTTTCTTCCTGACCCGTTCTGCAGCGGGCTGGGAGAATTCATGTACAAAACTGGAGATCGGGGATACTGGAGCAAAGACGGCGAGATATGTTTCCTGGGGAGGTCAGACAGAGAGATGAAGCTTCGAGGATACCGCCTACATTTGGATTCACTTGAATCGCAGATTGCACTGGCCTGCAAGCCAATGGGAGCTCTTGCTGTGGCTGTCACACGCCTGGATGATGAACTGATCTGCATCATGCAGACCGACAATACTTGCAGCTCCGCAATTATACGAAAGACCATTCGCAAGGCGATTCCAAGTTTTGCAGTGCCCCGGCATATTTTCATCACAGATGAGATACCTACCACGCCCACAGATAAAACTGACTACAAAGCTGTTATCGGCCTAGCTCGCGGGTGGATTGAAGAAGAGGAGGCCGAAAAGGCTATAAAGGAAACTAGATCCACCATGACAGAGACGGAAGCCATGGTCGTGGCTATCTGGGAGGATATCCTAGAGAACAACGACAACATTGGTGCGCTTGATATTGGCCCAGATTCGAGCCTGATACAGCTTGGAGGTCACTCATTGCATCATGTCCGCCTAGCATCAAGGCTGTCCGCTGCAACTCGCAAGCCTGTGCCGCTGCGGATGCTCCTGGACCTACCTGTGCTCCGGGACTTGGCTGCAAAAATTGACGAGATTGATGTGGCACCAAAATTGCTGGACCAGGAACAGATTGAAGATGCCATGACCAAGGATACATCTTGGGCAGGGCTCTCTGATCCTTCACCGCTGGAGCAGCAGTGGTGGCACAGATACCGACACGGTAGCGCAGGGACATCGTCATTTACGGTGAGCTACGTGGGGAAATACGACACCCAGAGACTCGATCGAGATCAATTAGTTAATGCATGGAACATTGTGCTCACGCGCCATGAGGTCTTCCGAAGACGCTATCTGCCAGTGCCACACAGCGCCCCCGGAGTACAACGGCTCGTGCTGCCCTGCGAGTACTCTCCTCGCGTTGTCGTGGTCCAGACAGTAAATGTCTGGGACGAGGTGAACAGGCCATTTAAACTCTTTGATGAGCCTGTCCGGGTCTTCATCAGCGATGAAATGGTGGTTGCGCTATGGAGTCACATAATTTGCGACTACACAACACTCCAACTTGTTCTACGAGAGGTGGCCGCCGCATACGACAACAAACCTCTTGGGCCGGTCATCTCACTGACGGACCAGATCGATTCCAATGTTGCCACTGGACTCTCGGATATTTCGCAATCAAGTCTTGCATTTTGGTCGAACTGTTTGGGGCAGGTGAAGGATGACCGGCCAGGCTATCTGGGAAGCAGCTCCCAGCGGACGAGCTACGCTGGCAAGTCAGTGTCGGCTACTGCATCTCCGTCGCTCTGGCACCGCATTCAATCGCAGTGCTCCCTCCAAGACATTACCCTGCAGCAAATAATGGTGGCAGCAGTGGCTGCGGCCGTCAGTACCCACGATCAGCTGACTGAAGAAGGCATCACACTCGGTGTTCCCTTTATAAATCGTCAGACGGAGGCCGATACATGCGCCGTTGGGCTTAGGTTGGAGCCGTTGCCGATCCGTGTGCCATTCGTGGACAGTAGTGCGTCTAAAGCTACCAACGCCAAAGACAGGTGTACCCATGCGTCTCTACGTTCCTACCTCTCCGCGGTCCAAAACGCCTGTCGGAACTCTCTTTACCACGCCGTTCCTTGGCACCAGCTGCTTGAACACTTGGAAGTCGATACACTGGAGCAACTTTCCGATCATCCGCTGTTTGATTGCTTGGTGTCATTCCACGATGCCCGACCTAGCTCGGCTAGCACACTGTCCAACTCTAGCTCTGTGAGCGAAGGAGGCCCGTGGAGTGTATCCCCCAATGGTGAGGGTCCAAACATTGAGCCTCAGCTTGTTTGGGGCGAGGGCTCCAAGTTTAGACTCATGGTTGAGTTTGTAGCTGTTGATGACAACACGCTTGTCCTCCGCCTCGAGTACGATACAACATGTTTCGAAGGGGCCTTTGGAGGCACAGGGCGCATAGAGTCAGTCCGGAGGGCTATTTTACATACTGTTGATACTCTGGTATCGCGGGACATTGGTGAGACCGGATCATTTGATGCTCTACGTCAGGATTTGGATCGGCTGTGGCGGGAGGAGACACGGGCAGGGTTCTGGACTGCGGCCATGGCAGGAGGGAATGATCTCGATACGGTTTTACTGAAGCATCGGAATCTGGCCTTTCAGACTAGCTTGCTAGACTTGGCGTCCCAATGAGACGTTTATGGTATTGACCTTCGAAGAGTAAATGTTTTCATCAAATTATGCCATGCACCTTGAAAATCTTGCCCCAGCATCGAGACAAGAAGTCGTGATAGTGGCTGATTCGCAAACTCTATGTTTTGCGTTCCTACTACCTGTATGGAGTAGGATTGCCCGCCCCTCTTACACCTCAGACGCCTGACGGAATGTGTGCATCAAGCAACGCGTTCGATGTAAGTACACTCTGACTTGTTTAAAAAACTTATTTATTCGGTGTATTACTAGCCTTGCAGGGCGAATCTGCTACGTTAAAATCTTGACGACTCATATGCCTTTGGAGCTCCTTTTTTTAATCTTGACCAGCAAGTCTCCATCCAAACCCATGACCTGGTTACCTGGCAGAGCTTTGATCATTCTGGGAAAATGTTTAGGATCAGAGCCCTTGCGCTGGAGTATGTCCTTTTGGCGCTCAGTAAAAGAAAGGAAAGCTATGTCAAAGTTCAGCAACAGGACGGCGACGGTGCCAAGAATTTCTTGTCTGGCAAAATTTTTGCCCGGGCACCTATACAAGATCCGAGTCAGCTTGACTTTGTACCGGCTATGGAAGATGCAACTTACATGTGATGCCCACCCCCGAAAGGAAAGTATTTGCCACCGAGTCCAGAAGTAGAGGCCGTGTGCCCCCCAGATTTTGGATCTTCCTGAAGAAACCGCTCGGCGTCGAAGACTTCGGGATTGGCGAAGTTGTCGGGGTGCCTGTGCGCCATCCAGGAAGACGCCATGATTTGGTCATTTTGATGAACCTGCAGTCCGTTGATGATCAGGCCCTTTTCGACTTGTCGAATGATTAACAAGTCAATATACAGCCGCAGTATCTCGTTGATCGTCGAGTTGAGCAGCGGCAGGCGTGAGAGAACTCGCATGTCAATAGAGCCATCTTCTCGCTGGCACGTCATGACCTCGTCCCTGATTCGCGGCAACAGCTCTGGGTCGCTGGTGGGTGAAAAGAGGTGTGTCAAGAGCCAGCCGATAGTGGGGATGGCATTGGATAGAATGCCTGCGAGAAAAATCATCTCTTTGCCCGCCTGACTGGACAAACTGAGGTTTTGTTGATTGTAGTACTCGTGGCGCTTCCGCATGATTCTGGCTCCAAAGTACGGCTCCCATTCAACAGAGTCGTCTAGTTCAGCGGTATGCTTATATCCGTGCGCCAGCCATGCCTCCAACTTAACCAAAAGACGGTCGCGAGACTCATATGCCTGGCGCGCAAAGAGCTTTGGGGTACCAAACAGGAGGGTAAGAAGGTTTTGCTCCCAGATCCAGAAATCACCCTGCAAGTCCGGATGCATCTCTAGCAGCTTGGATCCAAAAAGCGCCGTGATGGAGCCATCGAAGAGCATCGCCTTGATCCACGAATAGAGTTCAACCTCGTGCCCATCCCCACTGCCTACAGTTTCAGAAGTGCTCTTTAGCAGACATTCCATGAACTTGTTGGTGAGGGTCGTGACAGGTCCCTGTGCCAGCAAGTATTCAGTGTGAACGCGCTCCAGCGTAATGCTGATTTTGGGGTCCAGGAACTCCGGAAAGGCCCTGGCAGCCTGATCAGCCGTCATACCCAAAACATTAATGGCCAATTGGCGTGCATGTTTGTGGCGAGTCAGGTTCTTGGCTCGAAACACCATGAGAATGTTGGACGGCGTGAAAAAGATGTGCGTTCGCACGCCGGCAAGGAGTATCGATACAGACTGGAGGCTCCATAACTTGCAGACATGCTGCAGAGAGCTCCAGAATCGGCCAATCTTCTTATCAAAAAAACTCAAAGCCGAACCGAGGAACGGGAGAAAATAAGGCTTCAAAGGCACACGCACCAGCGAGCGTTCCCCCTTCCCACGTGAATGGTACTTGGCGGTGTCTAGGCGAAAGCGGACATTGGAGAGAGCCCAAGTATAGATGAAAATAGAGAAAACCCCTAGGAAGAAAGTTTCCAAGAGGGAGGCGGTCGTTAATCCCAGCATGTTGCTTAGCTGGCAGACAGACAGGCACGCAACTTCGTTGTCACAGAGCTGATGGATAGGGCTGGATGTCGTGAAAATACACTGTACGCAGTCCGTAATGATTGTTCTCTTCTTACAGTCGATGGCATGTTTTACGCACCACATGTAATTGTCAGGATGCAAACGACGGCGTGCGTCGGTATCAGTACAGACAGCCTGGTAAGCTCGCCGATCCTCGGTCCGCCCCTTCTTCGGGCCGCAAAGGCATGCTTGTCAAACCATAACGAAAGAGGTCTCTTCGTAAGAGGCCAAGCACGGCGAGAAGTTCTAGTTAGCTTGCAATACTTGCAATAAATTCCCGACTTGAAAACACTCGTGGTTCGAGACACGCTCCGAGTTCGCTTAAGATCTTGACATTGAGCTTCTGTCTGTAACGCAGATCCACGATTCCTCAGAAGCACTAGCTATCCTTTACGTCACGAAAAACCAACTAATTATCCACGAAAATGTCATCCCAGACAGAGGTTGGTTCTCGAGCCGCATCATTGGCGTCGATAATCTCGGAACACACCGCCAAAGTCGAGGCGTACCATAAGGAAAATGACATCCCCTCCCTTAATTTCGACCCGAAAGATACTTTCATTGATATCAAGTATCCCAAAGACATTGAAGCCTCCAAGAATGCTGTTCTTGACGCTACTGCGGAGCTGAATGACCTCTTCACTGGTCCGAGGGCTCTCGTCTCCAACCCTGGTTTCCCACCACTGGTAAAGTTTGTCACCCTCCGCTTCATCTACCAGTTTAAGTTGGTAGAAAAGGTTCCCCTGGATAGCGAGATTAGTTATGACGAGCTGTCCAAGGAGACTGGCCTCAAGGCCACTACCTTGCAGCAGCTGCTCCGCGCAGCTATGACCTTTCAGCTGTTCCGGGAACAGAGACCCGGCTACATCTCTCACACATCGGTGACTCTCTTCCTCCTGCGCAGTGAGGTCTTTAGAGACTGCACCGGCTTCACCACCGAGGACATGATGCCTGCGTGCTTTGCCATTGTCGACTCTCTCCTGGCTGACCCGACCGCCAGCGACCCTTCCAAGTCTGGGTACATGATTGCCCATGGCGCCAGCGACCCGTCCTTTTACATGCACCTGGCCAAGGACGCGGAAAAGATGCGTCGCTTCACCAACTGCATGAGCCAGGCCACCGCCGGCCCACAGTGGTCGATGCACTACTTGACCGACTTTTTTCCCTGGACCTCTTTGGAAGCGGGCGCCACCGTTGTCGACGTCGGCGGCTCGACGGGCCAGGCCGCGTATGCCATTGCGGAAAAGGCACCTGAGCTGCAGCTGATTGTGCAGGATACGACCGAGGCAGTGACGGCGGCAGAGCAGCAAAAGACGCAGAATGGAGACCGGCCAGGCAGCGGCAACGTGCGGCATATGGCGGCCAACTTTTTCGAGGAACAGAGCGTCAAGAATGCCGATGTCTACCTGTTCCGCTCCGTCTTCCACAACTGGCCTGACTCGCAAGCCGTCGGCATTTTGAAGGCTCAAATCTCGGCCATGAAGCCTGGAGCCAAGATTCTGATTATGGATGAGCTTATGCCCGATGCTGAAAAGATGACTCTCTCTACTTCCCGAACACAGCGGTACGTCTAGTTTTGTTTCCCATTAACACTAGCACTATCATGGCAGCAACGTGCTGGTCGTTTCAATCCTCGAGCATGTATAAACTCTGCATCATCTCGCTGACGTGTCTTTTTTGTGCTAGTCTAATGGATATGGCAATGCTGGCCCTCGGAAACTCGAGAATCCGCGACGAGCCCAGCTGGCGAGCATTGTGTCAAGAGGCTGACAGTAGGTTCCAGCTTGAAAAGGTCACTCATCCCGAGGGATCAATGCTGGCATTGATGGAAGTCGTTTGGACACCGTGAGAGCTTCTTGGACGAGAAAGGAGGTTACTAGGAAGCCCGACCTTGCTACCTTTACTTGTGCGTCATTTCCGATGATGCGGAACAGATGGAGACAATGATTTAGTAAAATCCAGAATAGTTAGCGTTCACCTTCGCCATCGTCGAGTCGTGTAGCGCATGTCTGGACAGAGAGCCGCTAGACAATAATAGCAAATTACAGCAGTCGCTTCGTCCAATTCTCAAATATGCCAGTGCTCAGTCTATTGCGTTTGATCAAGTTACCAGGGCCCTGTAAGTCTCGGAGAGGTGTAGGGGCCCCGAGACGTTTTTGATTCGGTCCGCGTGGGTGCGGGCCGAGGCACGACTCCAAGCTCGCTCGGTACTCCTGCGAGCTAATTATGCCACCACATACTGTTTATAGCACGACGGTCTTGTTTTAAGGCAGGAAGCCCTTTTTTGGCTCATTAACTATCAGCATCGTTGGAGGAAGCGAGATCAAGCTGTTTGCCCAGCAGAAACCTCAGCATCATGGCTCTCGTATCGGATGAAAGTTTTCTGGCGTCTATCCAATTTGGGACAATCGCAGCGGTCGGACTTCTCGTAGTGACCACTTTCATGTGGATTAAAGCCGTCCGAGCGCGTGGGAGAAAGATAAATCTCCCAACCTACTATGTTCCGATGGGCAGCGATGCCGCGACTGTGATCAAGCAAGCACACAAAGAGGTATATGCGCAGCGGATGCCTTTATTGACACTGGGGAAAACAATGAAACTGAAACTTCCATCGCAGTGTCCTGAAACACCATTTGTTTTCTCCCAATTTGGTATGAGCGCAGTCATCCTCCCGACGTCGGAAATCGAGACGGTCAAGTCTCTGCCCGAATCACAGTTGTCCATCAAGTATGCTTCAATGCACCTTTTTAGCGATAGCAAATTTGAGTTACCTAACATGTCATAGACATCATCATTATAATGTCTTTCTCGGCGAGTACTCGTATATGGGGACCAAAGCTGACGAGTTTGACGCTGCCATGCGACACATTTTGGTTCGAAACACACCCGTCATTCTCGAATCCTTTGTTGCCGAGGTTGATTATGCTGTGGACAAGTACATTGGGAAATGTGACGAATGGACACCAATCAAGGTCCGGCATGCCATGTCCATGGCTGCCTCGGCCATGTCCGGCCGCGCCTTTGTCGGCCTGCCGCTTTGCAGAGATCCAGAGTGGGTAGCATCAACGACTAGCTACACCCAGGACGTGTCCAGGGCGTACATATATCTTCGCTCACTTTCTTGGCTCACCAAACCATTTTTGGCGCCCTTTTCACCGGAGGTGAGGTCTCTTCTGCGACACAGAAAGGTCAACGTGGAGAAACTTGAACCGCTCCTCCGGGCAAAGCAGGCAAAGAGTGCTCAAGACGGCGACGAGAAGCAGGGACCGAGACCATTTGAGACCAGAGCTAATGATCCACCTGGTGGTGAGATGCTGGATTGGTTCATCTCTCGCTACAGCATATCGCCAACTGCTCATCAACTAGCTCGTGACCAACTGCTGGTCACGTTTGCGTCCATCTACAATCTTTCGAATGCGCTCTCCTATATTATGTTTGATCTTGCAGCCTACCCTGACCACGTGGAGGAGCTGAGACAGGAGCTCAAGGAGATCACCGGTACAGCTGGCGTCATTGACAAGGTGTCCCTGCCCAAGCTTCGCAAGCTGGATAGCTTCATTCGAGAATCGCAAAGAATGAGTCCGCCATCAATTGGTTAGTAGTTCCCGCAGTTACTTCTTGGCAGCCCTTTGTGCATTCTCTACGCAGCTTGATTTTTTTATTCTGACACGGCCGCATTTCTCAAACAGCCAACATTCCACGCTTCGTGACCAGCCCATCTGGCTTCCAGACGTCGACCGGCCACGTCATCCCGCCCGGCAACACAATCATGGTCCGCGCAGATGCCATCAACAGAGATTCGAATCTCTGGCCTGAGCCCGACAAGTTTGACGGGCTGCGGTTCTCCAAGCTGCGCGAGCAGGCAGGCAACGACAAGAAGTTTCAGCACACCAGCACGGGGACCGACAACATCAACTTTGGGCACGGCATATGGGCATGTCCCGGACGGTTCTTTGCGTCGGCTGAGATCAAAGTCATCTTAGCGTACATTATTACCAATTATGACCTGAAGCTCAAGCCGGGGACGGGGAAGCCGGGCAGTTTCCACTATGGATTTGCGATTCTTCCAGACTCGGAGGCGGAGATTATGTTCAAGAGAAGAGGCTAAGATAGCACGCAGCCCAGACCGCCAGCCGGGGTAGCTGCTTGCTAGAGCTGCCCAAGAGGCTCCAGCATACGGCAGGCTAGAAGCTCTCTAGCTCAATTTCCAGGCGATGCAGTTAGTGTACAGCAATACAGTGACATTATGACTTAATTCTGTGTCTGAACCAGTACATTCTCCGCCGGGGACTGAGTATTTCTCTTTGACTTGGTGTAGCAATTCTCTTTTTTCCAGGAATGACTGGTCGCAACGGTTGTGTTTTCGGTAAAGCAGTGAACCATGGGCTCCTTCAGGCTTCGGGCCCCGTCGGCGATCCAAAGCCAAGCTACCAAATGATGCCCTCGTCTTGCATCTAAAACGTTGCTAGGGTCACTAAAAGAAGAGGAAAGCCTGCAGTGGCCAATTATTCTTTGCAGCAAGTCAGATGCTTTAATCTACGACCAATGCAATTGTGACTTCGCTTAAGCTGCTGTCTCTCTTTCCTCTAGACAGCGACCATGTCAGATCTCGACGCATCTTCCGCGAGCCAAGAAAATGGGCACCATGCTTTTCTTGCGAGGGCCATGGAATTGCTCCATCGCACGCCACTGATAGGTATAACAGTATTGGCATCATGACACTTCTTGCACGAGAGCTAATTACTGCACAGACGGCCACAATGATTTTCCGTATATACTCCGCGGTTTTCACAGCGGCGGTAATAACGATGCATCGCTGAATATAAGCGAGATGCCCATCGGGCAGACGGATCTAAGCCGCCTGGAGAAGGGTAGACTTGGTGGCCAATTCTGGAGTGCATTCGTCCCATGGTAAGTGAGAAGGCCCAAGGGAGAAAACGACCCTCATCGTGGCTTCTTGCAATAGTCGAGGACAAAGAAAAAAAGCCAACATTGAGTCTGTTACTTTCAGCTCTCGCGATAAAACTCTTGACGCGAATCTCGTCGCTCTCCGAGATACACTGCAGCAAATCGATCTCATCCACCGGCTCATTGCACAGAACCCGCGCCGCCTAGGTTTCGCCCACGACTCGGCTTCTGTCTGGGAAGCATTCCGCTCCGGCCTCATCGCCAGCCTAATCGGCATTGAGGGCCTGCACCAGATTGGCGGGAGCTTCAGCGCATTACGCCTCTTTCATCGCCTCGGTGTACGATATATTACGCTGTGTCACGATTCGCACAATGAATTTGTCGACTCTTCGTCACCGGCCGAGCCGCTTCATGGAGGCTTGTCAAAAAGCGGCGAGAAAGTGATACGAGAGATGAATCAGACGGGCATGTAAGCTTAATCTACCCTCCTACTACTATTGCTACTTAATCTCACGTAACATGAATTAGAATCATCGATCTGTCGCATACCAGCCACGACACGCAGCGCCAGGTTCTTCGAGCCTCCTACGCCCCCGTCATCTTCTCCCACTCATCATGTTTCGCTCTCAAGCCGCACCCACGCAACGTCCCCGACGACATTCTCCACTCCCTCGCCGCCAACAACGGCGTCGTCATGATTTGCTTCCTCCCCTCGCTGTCCGGCCTCGCCACGGCCGACCCGCCCACACCCGCCACCGTCGCCACCGTCGCCGACCACATCGTCCACGTCGGCGAGAGCATTGGCTACGCGCATGTTGGCATCGGCAGCGACTTTGATGGCATGCTCGAGGGACCCGCGGGACTGGACGACGTGTCGGCATACCCGGCACTCGTGGCGGAGCTCATGCGGCGCGGGCTAAGCGACGAGATACTGGCAGGCATTTTGGGAGGGAATGTGCTGCGCGTGCTGGATGACGTTGCGCTGTATGCAAGTGTCGCTTCCGATCGCCCAAGTGCGGCAGACGGCAGAGTTTGCGACAGCATTGATGTCGTGTGGACGCCAGAACAGCAAAATATGTTGACGGACAAGGGCATTAAGAGGCGAGCTGCCGCGCATCCGGGCTAGACACCCCCAAGCAGCGTACTGATATGAAGATGAAAATCATCGACAGTTTTGTTTTCTTTCTCGTTTAAAAACCCTAAAATTTTCGGCAGCTCTAATCGTCGCGTAGTTGCTTTTTTCTTTTGGGCGTTTAATTTTTGCCGTTTTTGGCTGAGCCGACGGCCGCGATAAGACGGGTCAAGGCCGATCGTTTTAACGGATTCTCCGTAGAAGCTAATTTAAAAAATCACGTGTCGAATAAATTTCGCAAATTGGCCTGGGCAAGAGATGAAATACTCCATTCAATCTGATGATGTATCTGAGTATTTTTACGCCCTCTCCTAACAGCCGGTCGGCACGACTGTCGCGCTGTACCAGTAGCCAGCTCAGTCACCCGCCACTCAGAATTTACCCATCGCAGCCAACTGCGCGACCAGTCCACCAGAAGCAAAGGTGCCCATGGCAATGGCCTGGGGGGCGGCCTTGAGCATAGTTCCACAGTCGCCGGCGACAAATACTCCGCCCACTTCGGTTTCGTTGAAGGGGGGGTTACCCTTGATGAATACCATGGGGTCGACGTCGAGTCCCAGCTGCTCGTGGAAAGTGCCATTGAGCTTACAGTTGGGCACGTTGACCTGTTGAAATTTTGTTAGTGGCTGCGTTACTCTCTTCGTCGTGTTTAATACAAGGGGAAATGTATGCGACGTACCAAGAAGCGCTCTTCTGCACAGGCACCATCTTCGAGATGGACTTTGAGGCCTTCTCCAAAGCTCTCGACAGCGGTAAGCTTCCTGCCCTCGACAGTAACTCCCTTACCCTCGAGAGTCTTCTTGAGAGTGGCTTCCAGCTCAGCGTTGCCGTGGCAGTAGATGGTGACGTGTTCTGCTAGGTTTGTTGCCATGCGCGCCATGTGCAACACCGTGGGCGGCGCGGTGAGAAAGCCCGACGCAAGAACTCCGGCTCTCTTAGCACCACGTTCCTCGAATCCGTGGCAGAAGAGGCAGTGGAAACTATGAGGTGCAGCGGCGTTAGAGGGGACTTCATTGCAGCGGGGCGGGGAGGTATTTGTCAAGCCCAGTCGTCACTTACATCACCTTGCCCCAAAGCTCCTTGAATCCCTTGATTTCTTCGGGCATAATGTCCGTAATACCTGAGGCTAGAAGAAGCTTTTTTCCGTGGTATGTGACTTTGTCGGTGTCGGCCACCTCAAAGCTGCCATCCTCGCACTTCTTGACCTTGTCAATAGTGGCATTTTTGAACTGAATGCTGTCGCTGTATCGAGAGAGGATATTCTCGCGAGCTGCGGCGCGAAACTCGGCAGGATCGCGATGATCCCAGGTTACAACGTTGTGCATGTGCGAGGCGGGAGCGTTGCGGTATTGCTGTGAGTCAAAGACAAGGGCTGAGTAGGTCTGGCGTGCCAATCCCAGGGCCGCCGAGAGACCAGCGGGACCAGCGCCAATGATGAGGACATCGTAGGTAGTTTTGGAGGCGCTCATGGTTGCGAGAGTTTCTCGGACGGTTTGTCTGTTTGATTGATTGATTGATTGATTCGTCTTGTTTTGTTTTCTTTGCTTGGAATCACAGGCAAAGCTGAAAGGAGGAATTCGACGTCACGGCAAGCTCGCTCTTCCTTTTATGCCAACAAACGGCAGGTACTCGTAATTGTCCCTGCGCCACCGGTACGCACCGCCACCCAAATCTGAGATGCATGGCCGTGTACACGAAATACTTGCTCGGTACATTCCGTGACTAGCCTGGTACTTGCTGCACAATGTCCGCAGTTCACTGTGCGACGTATCCACTCGGAGCCTGGTACTGGACTGGTCTGGTCCTTTGGACTGGGTAGTGAATAAGTGGCTTGCTGTGCCCAGTCGGTGGCCGAGACGGTGCGGGCGCAAGCACAGCGGCCCGGATTTGGGTATTATTGCCCTGTACAGTATTTGAAAACAAAGTAAACTGGAAGAAATTGGAGATTTGGACTAGAGTTTCAGCCAATTTTTAACCCATTTTCCTAGTGTCCTCACTAGCACTGTAGCAACGCGCCATCATGACCAGCGACGCAGCAAACGCCGCCACAGCCAGTGGCACGACTCTAGACACCACCAAGGCAAACACCACCAATTCAAACATCACAGTTACAAACACCGCCAATTCAACTAATATAGCTGCAAGCACTACCACCAATGAGTTCAGTAGCTCCGAAGGCAGCCCGCCAGAAGACTGCCTCAGCCTCGTCTTGGACAACATGACCTCGCAGCTGATGACATTCAAACACTTCCTTGCCACGCCTACAATGGATATGGCCCTTCGCAACAAGCTACATGATTCAAATGGGTTACCAGACAAGAATATTGCGGCATTGGCCGCCAAAGCCGTGGATGTCCTCCATGAAGTGCAGCTCAAGCTGCAGCCCGCCCAGCTCATCCTCGCCGACCACTTCCTTGGTGGGCTCCTCCACTCTACCCGCAAACAGCTACCAGAGCTTTTAAGCCACAACGCTAATCACAAAACTTGCTGCCATCTTTAGGTTTCGAGAGCACCAAATGTCTAGTAGCCGCCGTCTCCCTACGGGTCCCCGACCTACTCGCCGAGCATGGCATGATGTCCCTTGGCCAGCTGGCTGACGCCGCCGGGGCGCGTCGAGACCGGCTCGGCCAGGTGATGCACCTACTACACAGCAACGGCATCTTTGAAAGCGATCTCGGAACGGGCATGTACAAGAACAACTTCCGCTCCGAGCTACTCCGCTCCGATCACTGGACTCAGTGGCACAACTGGGTCGAGCTCTACGGCAACCAGTTCTACGACATTGCCCGCGGCATCCCGGCGTCGGTCCGCGAGGACACCACCAGAAGCGCCGCCCAACACAACTACAACACCGACGAGGACATGTTCACCTATTTTCAGAAACAAGGGTGGGTACCGCTTCTGCATCGCACCCTCGGGGGCGGTGCCGTCGCTCAGGCCCCCGGCATCGTCGCCGACTACCCGTGGCACGAACTCGGTGACAAGGTTCTACTGGATGTAGGTGGAGGCGGCGGCGGCCTGGTTGCTGCTCTTCTACGCGGAAACTCGTCTTTGAGAGCCGGAATATTCGATCTGCCTGCCGTTATCGAGCACACTAGGCCATTCTTCCTGGACGGCGGACAGTATGCTGACATTGCCGGGCGTGTTGCTCAGGAGAACCTCGTCGGGGGCGACTTTTTTGTCAACGTGCCGAGCCACGAGGCCTACGTCATGAAGTGGTGCCTGCATGACTGGCTGGATCCAGATGCCATCAAGATTCTCAAGAACATTCGTCAGGCTATTGTCCCAGGAGAGGGCTCCAGACTGATTGTACTTGAATCCATCATGACTGGTGGCGAGATGGGCAGGCTATCTCGGTATGGAGATATCAACATGATGATGACAGCCAAGGGGCTAGAGAGGACCATGTACGATTGGTACCAGCTGGCCCGTGACTCGGGTTGGAAGATTAGCAAAGTGCACAAGTTGAGGAACGCTTGGGTATCGGCAATCGATATGCGGCCAGAATGAATATAGCAGTACTCGATACAGGACAAGTAATAAATGTGCTGACACATGTTAAAACAGAATTTTCTCTTGGTCGCGAGGGCTTTGAATCGGTCTATTAATTGTTCTCACATTACTTTTTAAACTTGCGAAGCTCACCGTATGAAAATGCAAGTACAAGCAGCGTTATGTGAAATGCAAAACGTGAGTAGCCAGCCTGCTACTTACCCAACAGATTCTTATTGCATCTAGAAACTTCAAAGCTGTACTGATAGACGCTTGCAGATTTATCATTTGCCAGCCATAGACTCAAAAGCTTCCCTCACCAGAGGGACCACACTCCAGGGTACCAGATACGTGGGATTACCCGGTATGCGCTGAAGCCTGTAGTTGAAAATGGGCGTGACAAGCGCGAGATATAACGCAACCCACAGGTGCCCGACCACGCGGCCAAAGAACCCGGCCCGGCCACCAATGGCGCGTCTCCATGCCCACTGCGCTGTGTCCTCAAAGATGATACCCAATGGCAGCAGCAGACCAAAGCACAAAAGACTACCAGACGGATCATAGTGGCCCCCGAAAGCAACATCGAGGATGGAGTGCAGCGTGCCGGAGAGAAAAAAGACGGCAGTAATGTTGGCGTAGCGTTCAATGACGCCTTGCGGTAGGCGGAGGATGCGGCGGGTAAAGTAGCTGGAAGCACTTTGAAATGGCCAGCGGACGGTTTGATGCCAGAATTTCCTGCCCATCAGATGCGTTTTATTAGCCACTTTACTCCTGTTTGGCGTGTGCCATTCTGCATGTCTTGTCAAGAAACCTACCCAAAGTACCCACGGAGCGAGCACGTATCTTTGTAGTTGCCGTAACATGGCGGCCATTGCTCCGGCTTCGAGACACCTAGGCCGACAAAGATTACGGAAAATATGCGATACCAAATATCGTTCATGACCCTCCCCACTATAAACCAGTTCATCGCGCAGCCGATGAACCGGTTCTGCAAGTCTGCCGCCGTCACCGCATGCTTGTTCAACGAGCTGATCCAGAGCCACTCCTTGCCCTCGGCCCAGCTGTCCGCGATATCCGGCGGTGGGGGCGACGATGCCAAAATGTCCATGATCATATATTGTATCAAGATCATGAAGCACTGACGCGTCAAGAAACGGATTCTCGACGGTACGGCGCCAGACGGAAAGGCTGGGATGTAGCTGATCTGGTGCGTAGTGCCGATGCCACGAAAGCTGAATAGCATAGCCGTTGTGAACCAAATTTGTGAGAAGAAATCCGATGAAATCTTTTCGCTGTGGCCTTTGACCTTCTCTGCATTCTTCCTCGTAGCTTGGAGCCTCATCTCGTGCATGATATCCGCGCTGTCGAGTGGAAAAAGGCAGAGCTGATTCATGCAGTGAAAAATGTTGGCATATGGCCCAACCCACCAAAACGAGTACAGAACGCCCTGCCCAGTGAAAGCTGGAGCTGTTTCCCATGCTCGAAACATGAGCCACACAAGTACAGGGAGAAAAGCTGGTCGGAGGAGGGACGACTTTCGGGTGGTGCATATCAGAGCAGCGGTAATGATGCTCTGCGCAGCAAAGATTATAGGAGAGCGTACGTCCCATGTGACGAGAGATCTTGGTATCTCGAATGCCAATGGGGATGGCGGCTTTGCAGTTGTAATGGTTGAGTTGTGCATATCGGTGGTTTGCTACGTCTAGGGTAGCCCGTGTTGTTGAAATGCTGTACAGTTTTTAGCAATGACCAAGGAGCGAACGTGCGTCCAGGTAGAAAGAAATGGGTAAAGCAATAAAAAAGGATTGGAGTCACAAAAGTAGGGTTGACTTGCTCAGCTTGCTCATTGTTCCCGCCGTGTAAGTTGCTCTCGTTGCGGCCTAGATTTGCAGAGCCAACTTCGGCCGACCAGCGACGGCACGGTGGCCGTAACGCGGCCCGTGGTCGCGGTCTCGTCAACGGCAACAACATGAAAGTTGACTTGAATCATTTCAAAATTTAAAGAGTCAAATGCCAATAGTTCAATTGTCCGTCCCTGAAAATTGAACCTGACTTGTACCACTAAGGCGACCGCATAATATTTCCAAATTATGATCTCTTCAGACCAGGTTTGGGGCATCTAAATGCAGCTCCTAAATTGAGTGAAAACTAAATAATTGACAATGTTTTAAATGGAGTGCTTGGGGCAAGTTTCTCCCATGCACGGAGGCCGAAGTTTGCGGCTGGACCAGAGCAGATGTTTAAAAAGCGTGCTCGCGCTGTAAGACACTGGCGGCCATTGCCCCTTTGTAGCTCTTCGTTATCATATTCGGCTTTTTTGAACGCTGTAGAAGCATGATTGAAAGCTTTGCCAGGAATCTGGCTGGGGTGCTGTCAGCGTTACTCTATGCCGTTGCCGCCGTCGTGACGCTTTGCCTGGCAGAGCTGGTATCCCCTGGCATACTGCCTGGGCCACTAAAACATGTCATTTCTGCATTCATGAATGTACGAAGAGATCATAAAAGCACAAGTATCAGAACATGTATAATGCTAATCGGAAAGTGACAGATTTTTCTCGAATGGAAATATCCTATCCTGCGTAAAGATGGGCTGGGTCAGATTCCATCTTGCCCTTACGTTTGGCCCAACGGTCAAGGCGACGACGACAAGTTTATCGGTGGCATCGAAAATTCTACTGCGTGGCAGGCAAGAAACGGCAATGTCTACCGGATATGGTCCGGCATGAAGTCCGAGATGTATGTTGCCAAAGAAGCGGCAAAGAGCAAAGCTAACTGTCTGGAGTGTTCTCACGCAACCTCGGCAATTGCAACAGGTCTTCAAAGACTCGGATAGGCATTCGAAAGCTCCGGCAAACAATTCGGGCTTCTACATGAGCCAGCTCCTTGGAGACTGTCTAGGCCTCATTAGCGGGAAATCCTGGCGTAGCTTGCGGGCGGTTGTCGAGACGCCCTTTTCCCACCAAGCCGTTGTTCAGTGTGTGGATGATTTTCGTACGCAGGTCAGTCTCACGCTTTGGCCCAGCTCAGCCCAACAATTTACTTTATTCTGACATTTACCTCTCTTTGGGTTGAATTGAGTAGGTAGAAGCATTTTTTGAGGGCTTGGAGAGACAGCCACGCGGGAATCTGACAAAGGGCCTCATCCACCCAGCCGAAGATCTCAAAATGTTGCCATTCTGGATCGTGGCCAAAGTCTTTTACGGAGCGCTCTCAGAGAATCTCACACAGCGGTTGACCGAGCTCGCACCAATGCGAGAGAGAATCTTTGGGTACGTCATTCGCGGAGGTCTCCCACGATTCTCGTGGTCGCGCTTCCTCCCCACTCGTGCCAACAAGGAGCTGCGCCAGTTCAAGCAGTCCTGGAAGCAGTTCAACGAGGACGCGCTGCAACATGCCAAGCTGCATGTCCCGAGTGCCCCCATTGTCTGCATGGCGGCCGCCGTCGAAAACGGCGAGATTGATAAAGAGCAGCTGCTGCAGACCATTGACGAAGCACTCTTTGCCAACCTTGACGTGACCACGGGCGGCCTGTCGTGGAACCTCGTGCTGCTCGCCGAGCAGCCCAAGGCCCAAGAGCGCCTGCGCAAAGAGATGCGCGACGTCGAGGCCCAGGGCGGCGGCGACGAGGCCGCGCTCGACGCCTACATCCGGGACCGGTCGACCTACCTGGCGGCGTGTGTGCTCGAGTCGGCCCGGCTCCGGCCCCTCGCGGCGTTTAGCGTCCCGCAGGCGGCGCCGACCGCGCGCGAGGTCGATGGCTACGTGGTGCCGGCGGGCACGAGCTTCGTCGTCGACGCGTACGCGCTCAACGTGCGCGGCGACGAGTGGGCGCCCGACCACACGGCGTACCGGCCCGACCGCTTCCTCGGCGGCCGCGACACGCACCGTCGGTACTTGTTTTGGCGGTTCGGCTTCGGGCCCCGACAGTGCCTCGGTAAGCATATGGCCGACGTCATGATTCGGGCAACGCTCGTGCATCTAGTGCGCAACTACGATTTGAGTCTCTTGAGCGATGACATTTGGTCGAGGAACGAAGATTGCTGGATCACGCATCCGGACTTTTTGTTGCGGTGCGAGAAGAGGCTGGAGGAAAAGGTACAACCGACGGCGCCCGAATAAAGGTCCGGCTTGGGGGGCAGCTGCGCGCACACATGAGGCTGGGGCCAAGTTGTCGAGCACTGATTCTTTTGAGACAATAGCTAGATATAAGCAGTGAGAAATCCAGTATCTGCGTTTCTGCCGCACTCTCTCTTGACCTTGTTCACTTCATCCACGCATGACTGACAAGTAGCGTCTGAAGTAGCTTGCACACCGTTGACGTCTCGATTCTGTCGCAAAAGCCACCCCTTCTATCGTTATTCTTATTGCCAAAATGGAAGATTTTATCAAACACACCAAGAATGACGACGACAACAAGTGGGAGCGCGAGCGCCTCTCTGGCCAGCACGATGTCATGGTGGCCGCCATGGGCGATCCCATCTACGCTCCCCTCGACCTCTCGAAGCCGGGCCTTAGGATCCTCGACTCCGGCACCGCTGACGGGTGCTGGCTTCTGCACATGCGCAATCTCTACCCCGCCAAGCACGAGTATGTCGGCACCGACATTGACGAGGCCCTCTACCCGGACCCGGCACCCGAAGGCACGCGCTTCCAGAATCAGTCCATCCACGACGACTTTCCCGTCGACTGGACCGGATCATTCGATCTCGTGCATCAACGCCTCGTCATGGCTGCAGCACCACCGCAAACCATTGCGGCCGTCGTGTCGCGGCTCGCGGGCCTGCTCAAGCCTGGGGGATGGATGCAGCTCGTCGAGGTCGACATTGACTCTGTTCCCGAAAACGGCCCCGCCCTCAAACAGTTCTTACACTTTGCGCAGTCCATGTCGTCGTTTAGCGGCATGGGGCCAAACCTGGCCAAGGAGCTCGCTGGCGCCATGAGGGACGCCGGTCTTACGGGCGTGGAGGAGCGTTTCGTCGATATTCTGCACGGCAAGAGCAACCCCAAGCCGGAGCTGAAGAAAAAGAGCACGGAAAGTCTCTGCGGAGCTGTGCCGCCGCTCGTGCAGGGCGTCAAGAGTGAGTCATCACGGGCCGGTGGCAGGATGTAGCTAACTGTGATTCCAGTGATGCTTCCCAATGAGTTTAGTGAGGATGCAAACAACTTGCAGGCTAATTTGCGCCAAGAGTTATCCGAAAAGGGCGGAAAGACAAAGATTAGGGTGGTCTGGGGTCAAAAGGTATGACGGGGGCTCTGGAAGACGTCGTAGCGAAGGACGTTCAGTCGCAATCTAGCCGAGGATGAGCGCACATTTTGTTTGCTATTGAATGAGCTGCCCTTGAGTAGAAGAGGCAAGTCAAAATTCTGAATTGCAGCTTGAAAATGGTTTTGTAATGTCAAAGTGTTTTGTCGGTGAGTGTCAATGCGCTTGAGAGCCAGCGCTGCACTCTACAGCAGTTACAAATTACAGAGAAGATATAGTGCTCAGATGCAGTTTTAATTCTTGGTCTATGGCTCTAAAAAGAGATTGAAGCATCCGCCAATGGAAATCCTCTCAACTATCTCAAAGAGAGAGAAGAGCCATGCTGCCCCACAAACTGTCCGAATGCCCGTCAAACTCAATGACCTATGCGTGGCGCACTCTCCATGACCCTTTGGACAGCAGGACGCGCCAGCATCCGTTCTGCCCAGTCAACAATATGCGGGTACTTTGCCATGTCCACGGACAGGAATTTAAACATCCAAGGCATGGCAAAGGGGAAATAGGAAAGATCGGCAATGGTCGGGCGGTCGCGCAGCGCAATGTACTTTTGGTCCCGAAGGGCCAGGCGAGCCTCGAGTATGTCCCACTGCTTGACAGTGTTTTCATGCAGCCTTTGTCCAAGGGTATCAGCAAACAGAAAACTTGTCATGTCGGAGTAGGAGTGGCGTCGCATTAGCCAAGGTGGCTTTCCAAGCTTACTTTTGTATGGTTCTTGGTAGTTGCACAGGCTCCGCTCGTGATGGGTAGCCACGAAGAAAGTAGAGCCAGTACTTTGCCGTTGCCCTAGTTGCCACAGTGAGTTGGTCAGAGCCTTGATTGCAGGAATTCATAATGAGCAGCCAAATATCCGCTCAATGGCATGGACCTTGAGTCCTTGACCAGCTCTCTTGCCACTCACCCTATGCCTGCTGTCTGGTAGGCGGTCCAGGAGTGTACGGCGCCGCGCTCATACGCCGTACGGCCCAGCCAGTCGCCAGTGCCGTCGAAACGGCCGGCCAGGTAGTAGAGGCAAGCCGTGCCTTCAAAGACGTTGATGCGCTCTCCCGTCTCTGGGTCCTGGTCCCTCAGAGCAGGAACATAACGCTCAGGGTGCACCTGGTAGGCCCACTGCGAGTGCGTGTCGATGACGGAGATGCAGTGCGGAAATTGCAGTTCTTCGGCTAGGATCAGTGGCTTGACATAGTTAATGTATGATGTCTCGTCCGCTGCAATTTACATTAAGCACGTTTAGCATCAATTCAACATGGCGGTACTTGCTCCGCAATGGGAAGAACAAAGCAAGCGGGCGCCGGTCAACGAACCTTTGATGACGTAAAGAATAACGCGCCCGTCAAATTCTGGATCGCCAATGAGAACCTCTCCATCTGGTCCCTTGGAGGTGTTTTGCTTTGCAGTTACGGTAGTGTCCATTTTTAAACTGTCTGTGCTAGATGGTGTAAGCAAGTACCTGCCGCAGCTGAAATTGGGACTGATACAAAGATGCCTGGGATCCTGTTTGGGCTAACTCTCTTGGCATCCTCATCCGGGATCAGGAGATTGCAGGACGAACCCGGCTTATCAATTCGGAAGTTCATCTTCGGGACCCAAGTTTGCTACATCTTGATCACGGCTCTACGCACTTGTCACAACGGTAGGGGCACATCGTCGGCCTCCTTAGACGGGCAATGGGCACCTTGGTAGGCAGAAGAGCGGACCCGCATGCGTCGGCCCGTGCACCTTGCAACAAGGCTGTGTAACGGCAAACAAACCACAGGCCTCCAAGGGACAAGTACATGCAAGGAAGCCACAAGTACCTAAGATCAGACCACAAGTACCTTTCATGTAAATCTCACTAAAGGCCAGTGCCGCCCCCCCTGGCTCGGAGACATTTGCTGTGGCGCCGCGGGCTGCAACCTTAATCCGATCGGATACATCGCGGAGACATTCTCGGAGACATTTTTTCTCAGTCCCTGGACCCCCATCTCGAGCTAACGCGTCGTGTAAGTCATCTTCGATCTTGAACACGGCAGCCTCAGATGCACACAACGCAGTCCATTTCCAACCACCGTCAGCCATCAGCTGCTTCCGATCGGTATTCTACCTCTTTAAATCCATCTCGGACACTTCACTCATTTGCTACGTTTTTTGTTTTGTTTTCGTCCCCTTGCCGGAACCCTTGAATCGCCAATACCACCCACCGAAACGCCCGTCCAAACACGCAACCATCATGACGGACCAACAAGCTGCGGAACACCCACCGCAGGGCGTGGCCTCTGCATCGACATCGGCAGACTATGATGCTCCAGAGAAGAAAATGTCGAATAAGCAACTCGCACTTGTCATGTTGGCGTGAGTTCTTCCTCCAAACGCGCGGCTGCACGCGTGGCGTCGCTGCCGTGGTAAGCGGCGTTCAGCCTCGATCAAAGATTTCTGACCCCTTCTTTAGCCTGTGTCTCGCCGTCTTTTGCATGGCTCTAGACACCACCATCATTGCGACCGCCATTCCGAGCATCACCAACCAGTTCAACTCGCTCGAGGACGTGGGCTGGTATGGATCATCCTACTTGCTTGCCAACTGCAGCTTCCTGCTGCTCTACGGAAAACTCTATAATCTGTTTCCAGTTCACTGGGTGTTTCTCACGGCTCTCGGTATCTTTGAGGTCGGCAGTCTTGTATGCGGTGCCACTCCGACCTCTGTCGGCTTGATCATCGGTCGAGCTATTCAGGGCATTGGTGCTGGTGGGATTCTCTCTGGTGCCACACTCATCATTGCTGCCTTGTTTCCCCTGGATAAGCGGCCGATGTATCAGGGCTCTCTTGGATCCATGTTCGCCCTCGCCAGTGTCGCCGGTCCTCTGTAAGATTCCCTCCACTACGTGCCCCTGTTCGTCAACTTGCTAACGGAGTGACCTCTGTGCAGTCTAGGAGGAGTCATTACCGGTAAGCAGCGCAGCCCAGACACCACAACAATAAAGAATACTAACTAATTGCTGCATAGAATACGTTACTTGGCGTTTGTGCTTCTACATCAATCTCCCGATCGGTCTCGTGGCCGCCGTCATTATCATCGCCTTTACCCGAGGACTCAAAGCCCCCAACAGCCCGACTCTCTCTCTTAGAGAAAAAGTAATGAGTCTGGATCCTTTGGGCATCCTCCTGTTCCTCCCCATGATTATCTGTCTTCTCCTTGCCATCATGTGGGGAGGCAGCACATACCCATGGAGCAATGCACGCATCATTGTCCTGTTTGTTCTCGGCGGCTTGCTGCTCATCGGCTTTGTCTGGCTCCAGGTGTACGAGTCTGATCGCGCCATGGTGCCTCTGAGCGTTGCCAGGGACCGGACTGTGTGGGCCAGCTGTATCTTTAGCTTCTTTCTCTTTGGCAGCCTCCTCGTTCTGACCTACTACCTCCCGATCTGGTTCCAGGCCATCAAGGGCAGCACTGCTTCTGAGAGTGGCATTCGCATTCTTCCTCTCTTGCTTGGCAGTGTTGTTCTGTCTTTGATTGGAGGAGTCATCGTGTCGGTGAATGGTTACTACACTTGGCTTTGCATTCTTAGCAGCGTCCTAGTCAGCGTGGTACGTGTGCTCCGGAGTAATTTACTGGAGGGTAGTAATACTGACCGTTCTCGTGCTTTAGGGAAGTGGACTGATGACAACATTCAAACCCAACAGTGGCATCGGACAGTGGATCGGATACCAAGCCATTTACGGTGCAGGGATCGGATTTGGCATGCAGCAGCCGCTCATTGCGATCCAAGCTGCTCTCCCCGAGAAACTGGTCGCCGAGGGCACAGTAAGTCCTTCCCCGACCACCCACAGGCACAAGACGTAGCAACTCTGACGCGCTTTTCCTCTCCAGTCTCTCATCATTTTTATCCAAACTTTTGGCGGCGCGATCCTTCTCTCTGTCGGCCAGAGCCTTTTCACCAACAGCCTCGTCCGCAACGTTGCAAAGGCTGACTTGCCTCTGGACCCATCATCTCTTCTCTCTGGCGGCGCCACGAACCTCGACCGTCTTGTCGCACCGGAGTACCTCGAACAGCTTCGCGAGGCCTACAATGACGCCATCATCGAGGTAAGCATTCTCCTGAAACACGCAATGCAGGTTCATGTACATAAAGCTAACACTGGATCCCCGCTGCAGACCTTTTATGCAGCTGTGGCCACTGCCGCCCTCAGCCTCGTAGGCAGTGTTCTTATGCCATGGTTCAGCGTCAAAAAGGTCAAGAAGCAGCGTGATGAAGCCAAGGCAGCGGCGGCCGAGGAGCCTATGGAAAAGGCCAATGGAACTTCTCCTGGAGCGGGTGAGGTTGCAGGAACCAAAACCGAAGCCGCTTAACTTGCCTGATTCAACTTGATTCACTACGCAACTCACCGCGTTCAACTACCCTTGTTTAATCCCCCTTCAACACACCCCCGTTTAATTTCCCTGTCTGCCTGTAAAAACCATGGATGCTTCTTTGGCTTTACATATTGTATCATTGAGTTTGCCTTTTTACCCTGCCCACACACGATTTCTCCTTTCATACACAAGCTGCTTATTCTTTTCACCGCGCGTTGGTGGTTAGCCAATCAATTGTTTACTAGTTAGACCAAATTCATCACGTTGGAGAGTGCCCGCTCGGCCCCCATGACAGGTGCGCGGGCCGTCCAGCCACCTGGGTGCTAGTCTGTGGAAACGCGCCCCCACGTCTCGATTGGCGCCAATTGATTATGCTCCATCAAGTCCAAGCATCGGCCCCATCCGCCCGACCGTTCCGGGATCGACCACTTGGCTTGAGGCTGAGAGGCACTAACGTCAACTAATGGGCTCGCCCCTCACTAGACCCATGGTATCCTTGTTGGCGTAGTTTTGAAACCGAGTGCTGTCCGAGGTGGAGTTTTGCATGGAAGACTGACGATGAGATTTGTATTATCCGAGGTCTCATAGCAGGGAGAATACGATGGAGAATGATGATTTAAGTGCTCATTTTCGACAGAGATGAGAGACAGTCGGTCGGGTCTCGGCGACTTTTTTCCAAGGAATGAAGAGTGTAGACGACCAACGCCACTTCCGCCATGGTGAGAGTAGACCTTGACTTGGACTATTTGGCCGGTATTGTCGAACACTGGCTAATATGGCAGACAGGGTATTGTTTCATCAGCAATCAATAATTTGTGTCGTCTTATGTTGCGTACCAGGGCGCTCATCAACGCACGCTGAGTAACCAGCGACATATCGTCGTCATGGGCAAGATTGGCAGCGCCATCTCACCGACGCATCACTGACAAAACACTGGCTGGCCATGAAACATGTCATGTATACAAATGCCGGAGAGCTTTATACTTTGTCAAACTAGTAGACAAGCTGGGATGGGTTCTATACTCTATATGCGGCCAGGAGCTGTACCAGAGCCAGAGACCCAGCGTCAATGGCCAGATCCAGCGCCACATCGCCGTCATTGTTGGCGACATGTGTATCAACTCCAAACTCCAGAAGCATTGCAGCCGTACCAACGTCACCGAGCTGCATGGCAATGTGAAGGGGTGTGCTCCCGCTCGCGTCGCGGGCGTTGAGCAGCGCTCCATCCTCCAAGTGCTCCAAAAGCATCTGCGTGATGGAAAGTTTGCGGCACTCTACCGCGTAGTGTATGATTGTCCGTCCCTCTTGGTCCCTTTTTGACAAGTCAGCTCTGCTATCGATGAGCAGCCGAACAATGTTTTCGTGACCGTTGCGAACCGCCCGAAACATGGCATGGCTCGGAACGTCCCAAGACGGCGCTGGAGGGGCGGCCTCGTTTTGAAGTGATGCCTGCGCCACCATGCTAGGCGGCCAGAACAAGACGGTCTGCATGCCATTTCCGTGAGGGGTCTCTTGCAACGCTTCATCCGCTGCCGTCGCGATTGGAGACTGGAATGGCGCGTAGGGCAGCGACGACACCGACTCTGGCGTGTGCGTCATTTGCGGCGCCGTCTGCTGAAATGACGCAAAGTCGTCGGATGCTGGAAGCTCGCCAGCCATCTGCTGCTGCTGCTGATGATGATGGAGCGAGGGCCCACCGTGCTCAGAAGTGGGAGGGCTGCTGTAAGGCAGCGGCGCGGGGACTTTGACGTGGTCCAGCGCGGGCGAGATATGATGCTGGTAACGGCGCGCTGGTGACGAGCTGAAGTGATTTACGGCGAGCTCGTCGACGGGAGCCATGACAAACTCGATGGTGGGCAGCTTTTCATGGCGAACTCTGCCTGGTGTCTGGCTGTCAGCATCATGAGGAAGAGTGGTCGTGTTGCCTAAAGAAAACAAAGGAGGAGTCATTTACGAGGGCTCTTTCTCGGTTGTTCCTGAACCATTTTCTTCGTTTTTTCTTTCTTGGACTGTTCTTATGTTCGAGGAAGAGGAAGTCCGTTTGTGAGTCTATGTCAGCCGCAGATCAGAAGATTGACAGCTGAAATGGGCAGAAGGACAAGGCCAGCAGGCTCGGACTTTTTTTCGTGGCGTTGAATGCTAAACTATACGAATAAGAAAGAGTTGAGAACACCTTGCAGAGTCATTGAAACAAAGAAGCCAATTTGACTGCTTTTCGTTCTTCTTTCTACCTCGTTTTGGGCAACTGTTGCCGACATCGCGAGGAACCAGAAAAAAGAGCGCAAATGCATAAGCCGGCCACGCAAGGTCGGGTGGGCAGGGTGATTCGGCGAGGCCAGCGCCCTGTGTTTTGACTCGGTAGCATGGCCGTCGTCCTTTGGGATGGTGGTACTTTTTCCGAGCCGCGCGAAGCCTGATTGGAGACGAGCAAGACAGGCAGGGTAGCACTGCGAAAGGGCATCGGATAGGGGAGCCCGTCTTCAGCTGACTGTCATCTTTTTGGAGGAATAGATACGAGAGTGAGAGCGAGAAGGATTTCCACCACTCTGGGGTGGCTGATACTGGTGCGTCTTCCGGCGGGGGATGTGGTTGCCAAGCGGATGGATATACGTGGGCTGACACGTTGTTGAGAGAGAGGTACGTAAACTTGCCTAGAGCTTTTTTATTCTTTTTGCCACCAGCGAGCCTTGTAAAATAGGTACATTACTGGTAAAGCTCGTCTTCTTCAAGGCTTGCTTTGCTCATTGCTGTCACTTTTTGTCTCATCTTGGCAATGCTTACTTTTCCTTGTCATGCCGCACAGCGTATACATCGCAAGAGATGCTCCTTGTTTCGGGTGCATCACAGACAAAGTGAAACAATTTTTCTGTGCTCTCTTATCGCTGCCGGACAAGTCGCCTTGATTCGTACACAAAGGTTCAAACATGGGGCTTTTTATTTGTCGTTTTGTTTTATCTTGTCTCGTTTTATTTCATTGGTGGCAGCGGTAAGGATCGGCCCGTCGCGCTGATAGCTACCAGCCAGCCTGCCTGCCTGCCGATGGCTGCAGCCCCGACGCCATTCAGCCGTTCCAGGTTGCATGAAAAAAAAAAAGGCCGAGAGTGTCTCAAGCTTGGTATCCTCAGAATATCTGGCGCCTAGTAGATACATTACATGGAGCAATTTGTTTTTTCAGCCGCAATTCTAGTCGAGACTTTCTTCTCGTTTAGCAGCTTTGACTTGGCAGCGAATTTGACAAGCGGCTCCCAAGAAAAAAAGGCCCCGTCAGGTTCTCGGGTACTTTTACGCTGGTTTATCTAGTAAGTCAGGTAGTTACCCAGCCGGGTGTCTCGATACGCTCGCTGATCTAAAGAGCCACAGTGGCCCGCTGCCCATCTCGGCGGCCTACCAACGCCGCTGCAAGGCAAGACGGACCAAGTAATAATTCATTCCAAAAGATTAGTGCAAAATATTATAGTTATTCTCTCACCCTGCCATCATGTCGTTTCTCAACAGCGTAGAGATCAAGTTGCTCAGCCTCTCCTCTTGGTCCGCGCAAAACAGCTTCAGCCGGCCCTCCGGCCGCGGCCCGCTGTGACACCGGCCCGACCGGTCCAGCTTGGCGCCGACCGCCCTCACCAGCTGCTGCAGCCGCCGGGCCTCAAACAGGACAACCTGTCGCCAGATGAAGCTGGCCTCGTCGCTCTCGGTGCTGTACTGTCCGAGGTGCAAGCTCCTCCCCGTCGCCCGCCCGCGGTCGTCATCGTGCCCGCCACCCCCAACGCCGCCGCCGCCGCCACCGCCCCCGTCATCATCATCCCCGTCGCGCCACTGCGCCGCCAGCTTCTCCATTGTGATGAGGGCAATCTCCGTCGCCACCTGCACCAGCACCGGCCCCGTCACCGACCGCTGCCACTGCCGCGACTGGACTGCCCGCTGAATCTCCTTGGTGCCCGTCTTGATCACGTCCATGCACCGGTCCACGCTGCAGCTGGTGCTGTCCATTTCCGCCTCGAGGCTGGTGATGGCGTTGAGAAGGTTGAGCGTATACATTCTGCTGTCCGACGTCTCGTGCTCTTTGCCGGGGCGCGCTGCCGGCGCGCCCATGCTGCCAGACGTGACGGTAGCTACCGCCGTCGTCGTGGAAAAGGGCGTCGCGGGGAGCTCGCCGCGGCCAGACTCCGTGCGGGACGTGGTGGCCATAGAGGTTCGCGGGCTGAGGCTGTAGGATCCGTCCGTGGTTGCCACATCCATCTGGGCTAGAGAGTCCACGAAGACGCTGTCCGCCCGTGGTCGGCTCGTCGCCACGGCGGCCATGGTGCTCTCTGGTGCCGACATTCCGGACGAGTGAGGCACCACCGTCTCTGCGTCCCAGTTGAACAGTGATAGCATGGTCAGATCGCTTGATGTGCTTAGCATGTCTGTGAACTCGGTGAGTAGCTGCGTGTCCTCCTCCGCCGGATCCTCGTCTCGTGGCGATGCTTCACCCGTGCGTGTCAGGTTCACGACTACCTCGTCGCGGGCACTCGGGCTTGTTGAGCTTGTCGGCGTCGTCTTCCGCCGTCTGCGCTTGTGCGAGTGCCTCCCAACCATAGAGATCTCGAAATGGCACTTATATCCTGAAAATGAAAAGGTTGGAATACGGTTCTCTGTGCAATCTGTTCTTCATATTCATTATTGTAAAACATACCCAAGCTCTCGCATCGCTGACAGCCAGTCTTCTCGCCGCTGCATTTTACCTATGAGATCCAAGGCGTCAGCTTGACATTTTCTTCTTGTGTAGGCATCACCTCAGCAGGAGCTGCAACCTTGGAAGTGTGGCATTGATTACAAGCCGACCGTAACCGCCTGGGTGTGTTATCCATTATGGCAGTCAATCGTTGTGACTTGATCGTTGATGTATTTTCTGCGTAGTTCTCCTTTTCTTTTCTTCCCTTTTCGTCTGCTTTGTTAGTGATTTGGTAGCTTTATAGAAGAGCGATCCGCTTTTATACGTAGCTCTCTTTCTCATTCAGATCAGCCGGCCGACCACCCGTTCAGTAAGATCCAGCGACCTCAGCTCAGTGAAAAGTAGCATCTGTGGGTGGCTATGGTACGTATCTGTCCGTCTGCACTTGCAAGGCTTCAGTGCAGCCTGCATGGTCTGGAGCGGGACTCCGTTCTAGCTTGTGCGGGGTGTAGGGGTCTTGGTGGTTCCAATGCACATAGAACTTTGAGGGCCCAAGATTCGGGCTGAAAGCCTCGTGTCGATACTGAACCATGGGCGTTGGGCTTCGGGGGAGGGAGGCGTGAACGACAGCGAGGCGTGAACGACAGCCTGCCGGTGCGAGCCCACGATACCGCTGTCACGGACAAGTGGTTTACAGCGCCAACTAGACAGCAGTCATGGCCAGAACCTCTGGGAAGAACCTCTTTCCTGCCCATATGGATAAAGTTAGCATGTGCCTCAACAGCTATTGTGGGCGAATTCGTCACTATCTATCCCTTCTCCTTCTTCGTGGCAGCAGTCTTCCTGACAACCGCCTAGCCAGCCTGAGGCAGGTCAGGGTAGGTGGTTACTTGTCTGGGTACAGTAATCTAGAACGCCATGTACATGCTTACGTGCCTTGACTTGACGAGGAAGGGCTTGCCTGGGCCCCTTCGTGCATGCACACCATTCTTGAGCACCATGTACCTGGCCTTTTAGTGCCCTGCACATGGCTGTATAGCGCATGTAAGTGGCTCTCTAGCGTGTGTCCATGGCTGCTCAGGCGTATGCAACTGGCCTTTTAGCGTGCGCGGCCAGACTGTCCAACACAAAATCGGAAGAAATAAAGATTGAAGGGAATAGATGCTCCTACCCCGCATCGCCATGGAGTGCCGAGTGCGACTTTGTTGATTGCTATCCGGCACAATCCAGCCCCTGCCCCAGCCCAGCCCAACTAGTCAGCCACCGAGCAGGGAGCTATCGGCGATCCGCCGAAAGCTTAAGTGCGCCCCCTCTTGTACGCACGCCGCATGGGAGCTGAATCCGTCGGCTGATCGCTGGCTCGCTCTGCGTGCTGGAAGATGTGGCAGCGTATCTGCTGTTGTCGTCGCCGTTGTTGTTTCTGCCTGTAAAGAACCGACTTTGCGCTGTCGTCTGGCACCAAGAGTTTTAGTCCACGGTACTTTGTGGGTATTAAACAGAGCTATTCCGACCTTGCTGACGTATACATTTTCCGTTGCAAACGAGCCGGTGGTCAGATTTAATCTTGGCGATTCATGGCAGACTTGAAGAGGATCCCGTACATGCAAAGCCGGGTCCAGCGGGGAGAGAGCTAGGCCGCGACCATGTCTTGTACGCTTCCGTTGTTTCGACAAAAGAGAAGTTTCGACAAAAGAGAAACCCCCTGTCAGCCGGGCATAACCGAATTCATAATGGCTCTTCGCCGCCGGCATTCGATAGCAGCATGTCTGCCGGTAAAAACGCCGTGGCGTATCGGTGGCATACATGACGCCCTCGCGAGAACAGGGAGGCTTGAAAGGAGTATACTGGCCGTGGCAGGCACTTATTAAGTGGTTGGAAATCATTAGTGCGACATGTCGTCTACCTTATTTCTTTTTCTTTTTTTGAAGAGTAAAAGTCCCTTCAAACATCCATGCCAAGACGGCTTTGCGCATGTTTTATATGCTCTCTACCATAATTACACATTACCATAGCCCCGTTTACGTACGCAAAAGCTTGATAGTCTTGCAGGCAAGATGTTTAAAGATTTACTTTTAAATTTATATTTATAGTTTGTGCAATTAATACATCGCTTCGCACCCTGCGAAGCCAGAAGCTGTCGCTGCTCTGCCAGGCATGATGCTGGACTGCGCATAACACTTTCTTATGGCTGAATATACTTCTTTAGTACTCCCCTTGACTTTCCTCTGGAGCAAGCCTGAATTTTGATGATTTTTCTTGTGTGAACTGCCTAAAATGTGAATGTTTAGGTCATAAAGCCCCCATCGAGGACGCCTGCTGCGACACCGTGAATATGTTTGCAAATGCGCCTTTCTGCCCCTCAATCGGTATTCATGCCTACTAAACTTACGAAATAACTTTCATTTTCGCTCCAATCTTATCTCAGAATTTATGAGTGAAGTTAGGGCGATAAAATGTCGTTTTGTCAAACGTTTGCGCCGCCTGTGGACGTGCAGTTTCGTGCAATCTCCGACGTAAACATAGCATCCACGTCGCTACTATTCAGGCTTCATCATCGTCAGAGCTCACATTCTTCAACTTAATACATCCCTCTGTTGATATTGTAGCGGTCTTTATAGAGCCGCAGTAGCCTGCGGACTTGATCCTCCGACACTATAATAGCCCCTGCTATGCGCATCATATATTAAAAGTCACCGCGCCGATGGGAGCCTACAACAATCGTCCTCAACGAGGTTTCCTAGATGCTACCTGAGCGTGCCCCAGCAAATATCCGACGGCATCATGCCAATACGATGGACACACCACCTACTGTAAACGCTGGCCCCACGAATCTCTCATGGACGCCCCTCAGGTCACAGCCCTACCGATCCATCTGCGACCAGTGTCGATTTCCATCTTGATTTCGTTCTGGAGGGTTACTTCACATGTTACTTCACCCCTCCCTGGCAATCACGCCATGGCCAGCACGTCATGGTGTGGTGCGCCGTGCGTTGACGGCACGAGGCAGAGCCGCTTTTGGTCTCCGGCTACTGCAGCACGGTAATTTTTCTTATAATCCCGCGCCTTTTGCGGCCCTATTAAGCTTCTTCTCATGTGTTTTCTTTGTGTAATACTTCTGGACACTTAAAGCAGGGCAGAAGAGACTGGAAAAGGCAGCTCTGACCAGTCAGGCTCGGTCTGCCGCCTGTTCACTACTCAGATTACGAGAAGCCGCCTGATTGACAGCTGACTGATTAAGTGAGTCGAGCACTTCTAGGGTATAAAGGTCTATTCGACGTGGATTAGCTAGACGACGTACGGGCAAAATCTTCTTGGCACAACCAACGGCAGAGACAATGGCGGTTGTCTCGGCGGCGCCCAACCCACACCACACACCTCCGCTGGTGTGCTGGATCGAGAAACTTGCTCGAGACGTAAGATTGCGACTATAAAGCTTTTTTGGCGTCTGAACTCAGCAACAACGTCAAACTCTGTGCTACTTAATAATCTGGTGTCTCCGAGAGCTGGGTGCCCTTGTTTCACAATCAACTGCCTGGACTCGTCACCACAACCGCACAACTTGATGCCCTCGACCACACTTATGCATCTCAATGCTTTTCCTGCCCAACATATGCTAGTCTTTTCATCGTCAAGCATTAAGTCATCATATTTAATATTGCGCGATACGAAACTTACTAGGCGGCCACACCACACATCATCGAGATACAAGAAGAAATACGATTACAAAGAGCCAAGGGACTAAACTCACAGTCGACAAATTCACGCGACGGTCTCGCTCGACTGGCCAGGTAGATGGTTTGATGCATTCCGTCCATGGGTATCTCAATGAAGGGAATGATGTGGTGCCACTTCGTTCGGACTGTACACGGTCTTGCCCATGCTGCAAGCACACCAAGAGGTAAACGAGTCGGCCCACACGATGGTAATGAAGCGAAATCATGGCATGCAGAATTTTTTTATAAAGCGGCTGGCATAATCTCTCGCGCCACGACCTTAACCCTGAAAGCGTAGATGCTGGCGTGGCCAGGTTGTGCCGTTGCGCTGTTTTGGCCGTGGTTGGTCGCTGGTCGCTGGTCGCTTCTGTCTCCCCGAAGGACGTCATTTTGTACGCTTATCCTTCGGTCCTTTTCCGCCGAGCCCCTGTTCATATGAGTGTGTATGGCTCTTCTCTCAATTCTTTACCTAGTACTCGTGTTATTTTTTCTTCTGGTGCTCTTTACCGCATTTTGACGCCCGATAATGAAAGCAGTAGTGCTCTGGAGATGGAAAGAATCCAGAAGCAGAAATACGTCTCAAGCGCTGGGGTTTGAGGTAGAAAGAAAGCAGAAGCAATCCGAAAATGGATATAATTTAGAAGCTACCAAGTTAGTGTACAGCTAGGGTTATTATCGATCCCTTCTTTTAGTATTGTTAAGCGGAGCCACGCCTTACTCGCGGATGCGAGGCGGCATCAAGAGAAGGAGTTCGTTCTTGATTCCAGTAACTGTGAGTTCCTAGAGATGGGAGCCTGCAGTGCGCTTTCGTCATGGGTGCTCGGTTGGGAGTTGTCCGCTGGCGCGTCGACACTTTTCCGGTAAAGTCATCGCACCCGCTTTGGGGATGCGGTGGTCATCGGCCGACATCGTCGCTTGGGGCATTTTAATGATTCGATTAAGATGCTTATTTTTTATTTTTCCCTAAGTCAGGGGCGCTGTGGGCAAGCAGCGGGATCGGGTTGCAAAGGTGTGAGAAAAATTAATAAGTCATCATTACATTCACTAATTACTTTGTGAGCCAGCCAAGGTAGTCCGCAACAATCAATGTCACCATTCTATGCCGAGAATTAGCATCAATTCGTAGGTGGGCCGCGTGTAAGTGGACTTACGCATGGGGTGCAATGCGGACATAGTATGTACCAAAACCTCGATAGAATCGCAGGATACCTTCTTGCTTAGCTACCGTGGTGAAACAATCGGCCATGCCCTTGTACGGCAACTTGCCATCAGGCCCCTTTTGTTGCTTCTGCAGCCGCGTCTTGACAAAGTCAAAGGGAAGACTGAAGAAGGAAGCGAAGAATCCGGCCGTAGCGCTCGCAGTCAGAGTTTGGATACGAGGAGATAGGTCGGTATTCTGCTTGAGCTGAGCCTTGGCTTCGCTGAAGAATGCGAGTTGACCAAAGTTTAGAGCCATAGCTCGGGCGACAGTCGGGGCCGCACCCGCCCAAAGTGCGCCGACGCCCTCACTCTTGGCGATAGATGATAAAGCGTCAATGACAGACTTGTAGTTTTTGCGCTCAGCAAGGGGCTTCAGACCGTCGCTCTGCATGCGAATGAGAGCCAGGTCCGCTGGGTTGCCAATCATGGCAGCTAGACCCCCAGCACTGAGACCGGCCGTGGCACGTTCTTTGAACCCAACACTTCGGCCATCAGCCTTGGCTCGGGCGCCGAGTCTGCCCATAAAGGTGTCGAAGAAGCCCAGACGAGCAGTGGTATACACAGCTTGACGCAAAAGACCTGCCGAGAGACCAGTGTATAGATCACTAAACTTGCCGCTTGCGACAATTTGACGAGCAACAGCGATTGGTCCGGTCTTTGGGCCAGATGCAGTGCCTTCGCCAGCGAGCTGGATACGGACCTTGACCATGTCGACGGGCTGGATGACTGTCGTGGCGACCATGCCACTGATGCCGCCATTGATAAATGGGAGGGCTGCCACCATGTATGGTGTATGGATAAATTCTGAAATCCGGGCAACAGTATCGCTTTTCATGATCTCGGAGGTTCTCGCCCGAGCGGACTCGGCCGCTTGCTTCAGAGGCCCGCTGGTCATGATGGGTGCAGGATTGGACTCGGACTTTGAAGAGGACGAGAGTTGTTCTTGGGGAAGAATCGAAGCCTGCATTTTGAACACTGTTAGACACCAACTTTACATACGAATTCGAGACAGTTCCGGGAGGAGGAAATTTGCAGTATAAGAGCAAAGATGAGACGAAACGTGCCGGATACGACCGGGCCGTCAGAGGCCCTTGGCATCATGGCATGGTCTCGAGACAGCCCAACAAGCCGCGTTTGGCCGCCGAGACAACACCCCGGTCTGTGACAATTGCGAGGCCGGAGCTTCGAGGCTGAATAGAATGCGGCTCTTCATTTACAACTCATGTGTAATGTGGATTCGTGATGGGATCCGCCCGCCGGCAGCAGTCGGAGCAGGGAATAGCAGCGGGTCGCTTGCTATAGGATAAGGCTTACCTCACAGAATGACCGATAGAGGGCCCAACGAATCGTAGCGTCGCCGCAAAGCTATATCAGTAATAGTCTCAGCTTTTCTGTAATGGCGGGCTGAGATAAGGCAACCCAGCTGTGACGGACACCGGACGACACCAAGCAAGGATCCCGATGCAGTGGGGCGCTGCATGATGGAATATGAAGGACGTTGCAACATACTTGTAAGTGATGTCAGAGAAATGTGTACTGTTTCTCTTCAAACTGACCAACGAATCTTGCGCTGACCAATTTCTTTTGTTTCTGTTCGAAAGAAAACGAAATTGGGCTGCTGCCGGGGGAGGGCGAGTAGGTCTGGCTGGTCGGCCGTCCGAGTGCTGAACTCTAATACGGCGCGGGGAAGCTTCAATGCAAGACACGTCAAATGAATCAACGAGCGCTCACAGCGACAGGCAAGAAAAGATGCGGTTTATCAAAGATGAAAACACGGCAGAAATGATGTTGTTGAATCCAGAGTCCCAAAGCGCAACAAGAGGAGGGGTGGGAAGTGAGGAGAAGGCAGGCGCGTGCCAGCCAGCCAGCTGGGCCATCTGAACAACTCCCTACGCATTTGGAGAGCTCGATGCCGAACCGCCGCGCGCCGTGTTGTGCCATTCACAACCCCTCATCTTCCACCAAGCAAGTTTTCTGCCCGTACAGAGTACCTGGGCGATACATGGGCGAGACGAACCGCGGGCGAGAACGAGAACAAAACTAGCGGCCTGGGCCAGCACGTCCAGCGCCGTCCATTTGAGTTCTGGCCAGTCACCTGCCACGGATTATCAGTTTGGGATGGTGTGGAGGGTGGCAGCCACCACGACTCTGGTGCAAAAGAGCCAATGCCAGCCCGCGCCCGTTTCGAGACTGCGGGGTTTGGAGCTGTGATGGGCGACCCGGCAGAGGACAAGAGCTTGTGTATGTGCAGCAGCAAGTACGCCATTATTTTTCTGGCTGGGCCTCGGGCTTTGTCTTTCGTGTACATCACAGCATCATGGCGCTCCTCCCCCCCCTCCTCACACAGAAGGAAGCCGCCGCGGTTCGACGGCCACCTCCACCATCGCCAGCGGCCGGTGATGTGCATAACGGGGGTGACAACTCGGGATGATCAGGCACAACGTAAATGGCATAAAGTGTCGCCATGCTCTCGCGGGTTTTGCCGATGCCACGGCGACCTTCTTACACGGTTTGCAACGGGGCGTGCTGCTGGCTCTGTCTGCACTGCGCAGCACCGTATTGAACGGCAGACGGAGTCGCTGTGCCGATTGCCAGCGAGATATCGGTGGTATACATGCGGCTGCTGTTTCGAAATGGCGGCGAGGTGATTGACAGGCTAGCTTGGCCATGGCTCCGAGTGGGCATTCTAGGCCTGGTTTCGGCCGGGCGCAAAAGCCCAAGTTTGGGGTACATGCGTGGTACAATCACGGTTACAGCTGCATGGCTGTTTTGTATTATTGAGAGGCAGCATATAACCAAGTCAACCAGATCCCCCGCAGCGGCGGATGTATTGTTAGTCGCTCAGTTTTCCCAGCGATGCCGCTTTTCAGCGCTCGATATGCGCGATCACGGCAGCGTCTTCGTGCGAGCCGCAAGCCCGACTTGCAGTTACAACTGCCGTAAAGGCACGATAGCGAAATAAAGCGTATCGATAGGTCCGTTACATGCCGTCTTGAGAAGTTGGTCCCAATGCTGCGACTTGGGCCGCCCCGGTCGTGCGGGGAGTCTTCGCCGCGACTGGTAGCTAATTACAGCTCCGCTACAGCGCTAGCGACGCAAGGCTGGTGGGAGCTGCCAATGGAACTGTAACTATCCGTAACTAGGTGGGTAGACATTAAGTTACTGGCGATCCCCCCGGCGCAGTTTGCGCCAGGAGTATACTGGTATGTATCGTGCACTCGCGACGCCGCACCTTCTCCGTCAACCCGAGATGCGCCATGCTTGCGCTGGCATCTCAAGACGGCGGACATTTCTCGGGCAAGAAATGTAACAGAAGACGCCGTAAAGACAGCCACCCGGAGAGAGGGGAGGTGCGTCTCAGTCTCTCAGGTACCCTGAACCTTGTTGTGACAATCCTGGACCGTTGTGGCTTGACGCTTCTACGCGGCCTTGCAAGAATGACCCCAGCGTCTGTCGGGATAAATCGCTATGCTCTGGAATCAATGACTAGGGCTGCCTCTGATAAGGGAACTATCAATAGGGACACGGAGTCATTTCGACTCATATAGCGGGTATAAAGCATACTATCAGTACGTAATTCGTTTTAGCCAAGATGGCTCCAGACAGCTTCGACCGCGCAGGTCGCCAGAGAGTCGTATACCCGTTTTCGGTAATCAGAGACAGATTTAAATGATTGAGCCACTCGAAAAGGCTGGACAAACTCTGCCCTGGCAAGCGTGACTTCCACAATACGCCTTCATCTACGTTATAGCGCAGTATCCCAAGCATCGAGGCTTCATTTCCTGCTGTCATCAAAACGGCATCATGTCGCAGCGCAGCCGATGTCAAGCGTTTAGAGGTGGGTTCATTTCCTGCTAGGCAACGCATGGGTAGCTTCACTCCTAGTTACAAAAGAAAAGAAGACGGCCTCGGCCATTCATACTCAGTTGATTAGTATATAAGACGCACCAGCGGAAAAGGAACAAACCGTCGCTAAATGTGCTGGCTAATGACGTGCCTGTCAAATGCCCGTGGAATATTCTTCATATGGCTAGCAGGATATCTCAGAGTCGTCGCTAAACTCTGCCTCGTCGTCTTCACTATCATCGCGCTCCCACGCTTTTGCCAGTTCTACGTCTTCCCGCTCTTCCTCAACCTTGTCTAGCGCCATCCGATCCCTTAGAGCTTTGATGGCGGCGAGGTCGTCCTGGGATGCGTCCCGGAGCTCCTGCTCTAGCTGCGCCTCCAGCTCCCGCCGTAGGCGCTCGGTGCGCGCCCGACGCTCGACGGCATACTGCTTCTTGATGCTCGCCCACTCCGCATCGGACTTTTGAGCCCTCTGTCGCATGTCGACCTCAAAACTATCATCAAGCACACTGTCCATGTCGTCGTCGACTCTGTCTGACACGGCTTCTTCAAATTTTGTCTGCTCCGGTCGTAAGAGGTGTCCGAGGCCAGAGGCTGCCTGCTCCACCTCAGTGTCACCAGGCAATGAAGCATCTTGGTCGTAGATGTCGCTAGTGTGACTCGTCCACCATTCTGCGAAGATGCAGTTCAAAGCCTCGTGGCTGAGCTGCTTGGTGCGGTCCGGAGCCCAGTAGTCGCGGAGCACCTCGTCAATGGAACTTAGGCCAGTCATATCCCTGACATTGCTTGCGAGCACGTCGGGCGGAGGATGACCGAGAACCTCATTGACCTGCGCATCGTCGAGAGATTTTGGGTAGGCGAGGGCTTTGCCCGAAAGGTTCAGCTGGCTCAGCAGAAGCAGGCGCTCGGCTTTGGTGAGCTCCTCATTCTGTTCAGAGGCTTTCCGGCAGAGGCGACGCGAAACGAAGCGCGGCAGCGGCCCAAAATGCTGGACAGATAGGCTGGTGCTTGATTCGGGCATGCTGATCATTCAGTAAGGCGTGCCGGTGTTAAAGAACAAACTTTGCGAAGAGGAGGCGGTGATATGGCCCGCGGTGGACGGCCGTATTGCTGCGCTGCGAATGGAGACGACAGGGCCCCGACAGCCCTGCAAAGTGTCCATCTGAAGCACACCGTCCATTAGCCTACCCACGAACCACAATCCTGCAGCCGCTTTATTCTCCTGCTCATAAAGTCGGTAAGTAGGAGTAATGAATAGAACTTGTATCGTGTAAAATCTGGTACAGAATTTTGTAAGCCATCCCGAGGAATTAGGTATTGGATAATTACGCCGGATCTTTGGACAGCCCCACTCGACCCTTGGCGGACAGGCTCGCGCAAAGCCAAAGAAAAAAAAAGTTTATCAGAGAGCGTCAACGATAAGCGTTTAGACAAACAGACGAGACGAAAAGCAAATACCAAAGGCAGCACACCAGAGAAATACGTTCGTTCCGGATACCTATCGAGAGGCTTACTGTTCATCATCAAATTCTTGCGCAATGGTCAAGCGGAAGAGGGGCGCCGACTCCTTGTCGATTCGACATTTGGAAAAGTTCCAGGAAGACATTTCTCGCGCCCTCAAGGAGGCCAAGGGTTTTGAACGCCAGCGCATGAGCAAGAGACAGCGCGACATTGACATAACCGCGGAGAAAAGAGAGAAACTCGAGCGAGAGATCAACGTACTCAAGGTGCGAAGAGCTCCAAATATGCACAAGCGCTGCGACTCTGCTAATCCCAGTAGTCCTTGGACTTGCACCAGACTGCGCGCGCGCACCTTTACTCGTCACTACTAAGAATCAAGCCCATTGCGAACCACGACGATCTACCCGAGCAGCTCAAGAAGGGCGTTGCGAAACCGGAACTGGCCGAAGACGAGCGCGTGGTGCTGCACAATGTCACGAGCGGGCTCTACAACCGCGACGGCGTGAAGAAGGCTGTTGACAAGGCCATCACCTTTGTCTGCGAGGCCCTCGATATCCCCGTTCCCGAAAAGGGCAAAAAAGGCAAGCGTGAGCGCAGGGGCAAGACACAAGAGATACAAGAACCAATTCCAGCGCCGGTAAAGACGGAAAAGAGCAACGGCGAAGCGCAGGCAGAAGACACCGATTTCGAGGGATTTAGTGCTGATGACGATGACGATGACGACGAGGATACACCACAGACCGAAGATTTCGATAGCGACAAAGAAGTCGAGCGAGAAAACGACTTTGCAGCGATGGACGGCTTGCTGGGAAGCTCCGACGACGAGGACGAGGACGAAGAGCGCACTCGCTTATGGGAAAAGTACCGCGGGAAAGAAACCGTCAATCTAGACGACATTTCCGTTTCCGGCGGCGACTCTGACCGCGACGAAGCAGACGACGACGACGACGACACAATCAACTCTGGCGACGACGAAGAAGAAGCACCCTCCAGCAAAACCACAAGCACCAAAAAGGTCACCTCCCGCGGCGTCTCCCTCTCGCCCTCACCCCCACCGAAACGATCCAAAAAGACCGCCGTCGGCAGGCCCACCGACTCGACGTTCCTGCCGTCGCTCATGGGCGGCTACGTCTCCGGCTCCGAGTCGGCGTCGGACGTCGACGTCGCGCCGCCCACGAAGCGCCGCGGCCAGCGCGCCCGCCGCGCCATCTGGGAGCAAAAGTACGGCCGCAACGCCAAGCACATCAAGGACGCGGCCAGCGGCAAGGGCCGCGGCCGCGGCCGCGATGACGGCTGGGACATGAAGCGCGGTGCCGTGGACGCGGGCGACAGCAGGACACCGTGGAAAAAAGGCGTCCGGAACCCCTTTTCCTCGGCGTCGGGCGATGGCGGTGCCGGTGGTGGTGGTGGAGGTGGTGCTGGGAGATCGCAGGAGACGAGACGGCCGCCGCCGCCGACGAAGCGCGACGACGAGGGGCCGCTGCATCCTAGCTGGGAGGCGAGGAAAAAGGCCAAGGAATCGCTAAAAGCCACGTCGTTTGCGGGTTCCAAGGTGGTCTTTGATTAAAGTCTACACAGACAGAGTGGCGTTGAGAAGGAAAGACGGTTTGGCACGAAAAGCATCATGTATATATATATATATTCGTCGTGAATCAAGATTATGTACATTACAGCTTGCCGCTACGTCGTATTCGTGAGTGTACATGTACCAGTGTAGAGCAAGGATTGGCTGTGCTTAACAAAGCGGTGGAAAAGGTTCCGTCCAGCAGTCGTCCCATGCCGTGGAACCAGACGCCCAAAAGCGCTTCAGCGTATCTCGTATGTGAAAGGGAAAGTAGAACTCCATGTCTTGCTTCAGCCCCATGAATATGAACTCTATGAGCTCCTGGTCCTCGGCCGCGCCGTCCGCCAAAGCGACGCCAGCGACGGGCAGGCACCAGTGCAGAGCCAGCTTGGCTTCCAGCAGCGGCAACGACTCGCGTATGAGCGACATGAGCTCGTCGCGCGCGGGCACCTTGCTGTAGGTCTCGCCCGTCGCGGTCGACACGCACGCCGGCAGGGTCATGATGGCGTACAGCCGCACGGCAGCGCGGTACGCCCGCGCCAGGACGGGGATGACGGGTCTTTCGGGCACGCCGTACGGTTCTATCCAGGTTTTCACGCTGAAATTCTCGACCTCGTCGAGAATGGCCTGGCCAAGAGGTCGGATGACGGCCCTCGGCTCTCCGTTGGCTAGTCTCATTCGAAGCTCGCTGATGCGGTGCATGCAGAGGAAGAGGGAGCTCGGGCAAGGTAGCTCGCTGTAGAATTGCCGACTGAAGACAGTTTTGATTTCGTCGGGTGAAAAGTCATAGATGGGCATAATCTGGTCGTTCGGCGGGCTTGTTGTATTGACAATGACGGCGTTGCTGAAGATGCAGTGTGCGATCAATAAACAGATCTTTGAAAAGAAAAAAAGAAGACGTGAGCACTTACGTCATTACCCATGTGGTAGAGGTAATGGTCATGCCAGTTTTCAAAATAGTGCCCAGCTTCCATTTCATCTTTATAAAAGCAAGAAAGCCAATTATGTGAGCGCGCCAAGAGGGACCCAGGGTGTACAACTGTTCGGCAAGTCAGTTTATCGTCCTGAGCATACCAGGACGTGAATAAGACTTTGAGGGCAGATTCCGTACCTCTGCATTGATGAGAGAGAATATTCGCACCAGCACAGTAGACATACTAAGCGCTGTCGGGTTCTGCAGTTCAATGTTGCAGTTGACATCCGCAAGTACCTCCAAGGCATATTGATGGAATTTATTCCACTGCTTCCGCGCCGCTGGCAGCGCAGACGGATTGGGCAGCGCGCTGTGCGCGAGCGACAGGCGATTGAGGTACTCGGCTGTGGCGTGTATGATGAAGCGAGGCCGGTTAATGTTCTGGATGCAGACCACTGCCGTCTGGACATGCTTGTCGTTGTCAATGTTGCTGAATGCGATAGGATGAACAATCTCATAATCTATAAAAATACCATGATTAGAAACGACATGACAGCATTAAAGTTGCCGGAGCGGCGGAAGACCTGCAGTATTTGGCGCATTGCGCAAAGTCGCACTCAAAAGGCTCCAGGGCTCGCCCCCGGAATGGATTGACTGTCTTGGTGGACGATTGCCTCGGGGCATGGCATATCTGACGTTCTTTGGGCGCATCCGAGGATTTGCGCCGGCCGACCGCCGACGTTGCTTCCTTCTTGGCTGGGCGCTGCGTGTTGGACGCCACGAAGGGGTCCTCGTAGCCCTGGCAAGTCCGTCGGCCCGAGACGCACTTGTTGCAGGCGGGCTTGGCTTCATCGCACTTTACCCTGCGCGCTCTGATTGATGGTCGGACAGCGGCCGTCATGTCAGCTCATCAGTCCAATCTCGGCTCAGCTCTCTCTCACCAGCCATGGGCGCACAATCGCCCGCTCATGCGAGGCTAAGCGGCAAAAGGGTGGCCGGAAGTAAACGCCCACATACCGGCAGGTCAAGCATCCTGTCTTGCTCTTGGGTGCCCATTTCTTCTTGCGCGGCTGCTCCGGCGTCACTGAGCGACTGGTCGCCGAGGCCCCCGCAGGGCTGGAGAACGCCGATGGCGACGATGACGCCACGGAGCTCATGGTGCACCTGTCGCTGGATGCGCGTGCCGTGGCAAGTTGGGCCGCGAACGGTTTAGAAGAGGTGGTGAGCGTGCGCCGCGGGCGAGACGCCTGGTGCTTGTATCAACGGTGATGAAGAGCCCAGTCACAACGTTTGGTAGTTGCAAGATTGAAGCTGCCGTGGCTCGATATCTCCAAGTGCGGCTCGTGGGGGCTAGTCTTATTGTTAGTTTATTACAAGCGTGTCAGCCGCTCCGGGGCCACGCTCTGCGGAGCTATTTGCTTCACAGAACTGCCTGGTGTTCGCGCACAGCCAGTATTTTCTCGCAAAGCATTGTTTTGGATCTGCGGGCTTGTGCCTCGACCAAGTCTGGAGGGCTAGCCTCTCCCCGAGTTTCGACCACAAAATAACGCCATCAGCTACCCCGTACAATCCTCCCGACAATCGCGAAGGAGCGCTAGATATCCCTGGTAAGGCGAATCTCTCGGACTAACAAGGCCTAGCGCTCCGCAGATAGGAGATGTGCAAGAACAGTGTTCAAAAGTACCACCCCGTTTCTCACTCTTGCGGAGAGTGTACGGATATACGACTCAATCGTTACCTGGCAGGCAGCCCTCCGAGGCTCATGTCGAACGCGGTGGGCACGAGGTAGCGAAAGCCCCGGCACATAATGTCAATCGAATAAACTAAGCACCTGCTAAGTAGTTGGCACCGCCAAGTAACGATGTCCATCGTCGAATCCCCACGGATAGTTGGGCCAAGTCATGCCCGGTATGCCTCGAGGATGTATGGTCTGTACGAGCCGTCGGCTCTGTGCGGGGCCAACAGTTCCTGCAGGCGAACCTACCTACCTAGGTATTCTACCAGCCTCGTCATCTCCCGCTGAGACGGCGGCAAGCTCCCTAAAACACGCCATCACATTGTAATAATTCTCGTCGTACCATCTTGAACAGCGAGAAAAAATTGAGACGCCTCCCGCCGAGATGACGCGTCACTTTCAACTACCACTTGTGGCTGCGGCGTTGTTGACAAGCGCCGGACTTGTCGCCGCTGTGCCTGCCGGCGGCGCCCAAGCCCCTCTCGATCATCACCGGTCCCCCTCTGCATCGTCAGATCAGAATAGCCCATTCACATCTGAGCTCGATGGATATGTACAAAAGTTGCTAGATGAGTGGAAGGTCGCTGGCTTAGCCATTGGCGTTGTCGACTCCAAGGAATCTTACACCAAGGTGGGCAAAAGATGCAAGACGGCCGCGGTCTGGTGGGCAAAACAATTCTGACAATTTCTATTTTTACCTGTTTCCGGCAAAATAGGCCTATGGATATTCTCAACTACCCAACGTGCCGGCTACTACAGACACGTTGTGGTATGTGGGCTCAACAACGAAAGCTCATGTCGCAGCCACTCTGGCGCAATTCATCGACAATGAGACTCACGCCGCTCTTTCCCAGGGCTGGCAGACGCCCATCTCGTCCGTCATTCGCGATGACTTTGTTGTCGGGGACGAGTGGGCCACTGCACATCTCACCGTCGAGGATGCCGTGAGCCATCGCACCGGCGTGGCAGGCCACATAGATGCCTACCCCAACACGCTGAATGGCACGCTTGCGACCTCGCAAGACATCACGCGGCTTCTGCGACACCTTCCTCTCTCTTACGAGCCACGAACAAAGTGGGACTACAACAACTTCATGTACACCATGCTCTCCCACACCCTCGAGACGTTGACCGGCGAGCCCCTACGTCAGACGCTGAAGCGGGTACTCTGGGAGCCGCTGGGCATGACCTCGACGTTTCTCAACTTGAAAGATGTGAACCAGTCCAAGCACAAGATTGCCCGCGGCTATTTCTGGAATCGCGAGCAGGAGGAATTCGGCGAGTATCCTCTCTGGGACGCGCCCGGCGTCAGCGGTGCCGGCACCGCGCTGTCCACCGTGACGGACTACACCAAGTGGCTGGCGTGCCTCATTCACGAGACGGCGCCTCTGTCCAAGGGCGCGCACGGCGAGATTCGCAAGCCCAGGATGATTGTGCCGCCCGAGTCGTACCCGCCGCAGGGCTTCGACATGAGCCTGTACGGCCTCGCCTGGTTCCGCACCACGATCCACGGCCACGTCGTGTACCAGCACACCGGCTCGACGGAGAGCCACGGCGCCAACGTCGTCTGGCTGCCGGAGCTCAACTACGGACTAGTCATCTTTGTCAACCAGCCCAATGAAATTCGACACGTCATTGCGCGGAGGCTAGTTGAGGATCGCATCGGCACACCCGAGGCCGATCGCTTCGACGTTTCTGGATAGTGAGTCCCCTTGCCGCCGCCCTTGTTTGAGTCGAAACAGCGCTAATCACCGTGGCCTTCCTCGTGCAGCTGGAAGGAGACGCTCGCCGCGGCCGAGAAAGCAATCGACAACGCGATCGACGCCCTCTTCCCCGAGCGACCAACTCCCGCGCTGCCTTCCACCCATACGCACAGCGATCTAGTCGGCGAGTACCAGCACCCCGGCTACGGCACATTCAGTCTTCGCCTCGAGACGGATCCCAAGGATGCATCCGAAGAGATTCTTGTAGCAGACCGGGAAAATCTCGCCTTCCCTACTCAGTGGCGGTTTGAGCACGTGTCGGGAGTCTACTGGGTCATCTGGCGCTATGGCTACGTAGACACGGCGAGGCCGAATGCTGCGTACGCAGCCCGCATCGATACGGCAGTGAGCGGCGCTGTCGAGAGCATCAGCTTGCAGCTGCCAGAAGCCGTAGCCGGTAAGGGCCCGCTCGAGATTGTCTTTGCTAGACGCGGTGAGCAGTGAATCCATGGACGTTTCCAGAGCCATTCAGGCATAGCGACCTCTAGTCTTTTTGATACAAGGCCAGAGAAATGTTCTTTAAATTCATGTACATGTATGCAAGCCACCCATCTATAACAGCCCCATCTAAATCTATGCCGCATTGGAGGCCCGCGCCTTGTTGTCGCGGTGCCGTTTCTCTTTGGCCGCAGTCTTTCGCCGCGTCATCCAGGACCGGTTGAGGTCGCGTCTATTCTCCCAGAACCACTTTTGAAAGTCGCTCGTTGCCTGCAGACCCACCCCAGGGCCAGCGTCTTCGCCCTCTTCGTCGTAGCCCGCCTCCTCCTCCTCTTCCTCTTCGCCAACCTCGGCCATTTCTGCGTCTTCGTCCGCCGGGGGGAAGAAGCTGCGCATCCGCGCGGGGTGGACCGTGTCTGGGGTCGGTGCCGCGCTGCGGACGTTGCGCCATTCAAAGTCTTGCTTGGTATAGGGTGTCATGGGAACGGAAGGCATCGCAGTGTCAGCAGCCGCTGCCTCCTCCGCTTCTTCTTCTTCCTCGTCTCCGTCTCCGCCAAAGAAGCTAAAGCCCGTCTTCTCCGCGCCGGGCGTTGTTGCGTCGTTTTCGCCATTTTTGGACCGCTTGTAAAGCGCTTCCAATGGATGCACAGCTTTGGGCGTGGCAGGCGGTGGTGGAATATCAATCATCAAGGGCTTGGAAGTGGCGTCCCCATGCGTTTCCGGTGTGGGTGTCTCGGACTCATCGTCGGACGCGGCATCTTCAGAGCCATCGCTACTCGAGTCTGATGAGTCGCTTCCTGAGCTTTCGTCTTTCGTAATCGCTACCACTTTCTTCGCCTTTGGCTTCTCTGACTGCTTCATTGGCTCGTCTTCGGATTCCTCTGACGAAGAAGTGTCGTCCACCGAAGTGTCACTATCACTAGTGCTGTCATCTTCAGATTCGGACTCAACAGGCGCCACTTGCTCCTTCTTTGGTGTTTTCTTAGGCAGTGGCTTTGGCATTTCCTTCTCCTTGACAACTTCCACCACGTTGCCATCTTCATCCACCCAGCCTTTACCCTCGATAAAATCGGTCGCGGGTTTGCCCTCAGTCTCAGGAGCAGCCGGCCGGAGAAAGTTCATAAATTTTGTCGTCTTTTCGAATTCGTGAACAGTAACTTGTCTAGAAGAACCCTTCTTCTTCTTTTTCCTGGCGCTAGCATCCTCCTCGGGCAGGTTTCGCATCTCATTAGGCGGCATCCGAGTCTTGAGAAGACATTCCTCCTTCTCAATGTATTTCGACCTCGATTGTTTTCGCTTCGGTTCCTTTTCATTGCTCTTCGTATCTTGAGCGCTGTCCTTGCTCTTCTTCTTATTCTTGTAATCAGTAGGTTCTGTCCATCCACGCTTCACTTTGCGGTCGTCAAGCTTGACACCGTTAACAACGCCCATTTCGCGCTTGCGCTTCTTTGGGCGTTCGGAATCGTCCCCATCCTTCTTTCCCTTTGATTTTTTCCCGGTCTCCCCAATCTCGTCCGCCGAGTCGTTCTCAATACGCTTTTCAGGACGAGCCTTCTCAACGCGCACCTTGCTACCTTTCAGCACTGTGCCGTTGAGCTTCTTCTTGATCTTGTCGGCGTCCATCTGGGGCAGCTCCACAAACCCAAATCGCCTTTCCGGAAATGTTTCGAGTGAATGGTACGAGATGTTGCGGGCGTTTGGGAGCGCGGTGGCTGGCACGATAATCTTCAGTAGATCGGGGTCAAACGGGGTGATGTGCAGGCGAACGAAGCCGTCTCCTGTGGTCTCTGGAGACGCGGCGTGCGAGTTCTTTGGCCCTTCTGCAGCCTCTGTCGTCATGACCAGTCCTGGGGTACGAAGCGCAGGCTTGAAATGACTTGTTGGGTGCCAAAGCTGGATGGGCCTTTTTTTTTTTTTTCGGGATGAGGATAAAATTCGATGCGAGGTCAACTTTTTAGCGGGCCCCGAGATGGATCTAGCCTGGCACGCCTGCTTGTTAGGTACCACCTGCTCACTGTCTTGGGCGGCTAGTTGCCTCTAAAAACCGGTTGTACGTTCCACTACCCTGAACCAAGCCAACTGATTGTTATGTAGAGTAAGAAGACTGCAAATACGAAACATGAGCATAGATGGAGTTCATAAACTTTTGACTTATAGCGGGATAAATGTTTTACAGCCTATCATAACAGTGGAGCACGGTGTTCACAGGTCAATAGTCTCGCGCCGTTCAAAGGCGAAGGCTGCTTCATTTTCGCAGCAGGTCGGTGTTAGAGACATTCCTTTTGAGACTGAGCAAGGAAAAAAACCTGGCAATGCTTAAGTAGGACTTTCACTTGTCTTTTTTCTTTCCAAATCTGCAATGCTTCCTTCCTGCTTTGTGTCAAGCATTTGTTTTTTTTGGACGCCCAATTACCCACGCAGTATCTAGACCATTTAACATCATCGCCATAAAGCGAGTAGTGAGGCGACCATGTTAAATGGCGTGGCTACCTGCTGGGTAGTAGAAAGACATAGTTTCAGGAGCCATTTATGTGGTTTGATACACGATGAGTACTTCGAGAGCGTTTAGGTCGTGCTAAGCTGTGTGCTAAGCTGTGTGCAAGTCACGCAGGCAAATAATAATGACCTCATGTCATTCTTACAGTTGAGGCCACAATAACAACATGGAACCACTGAAATATATACAGTATTCACCCTCAAAAATATAGTAAAATTGAATCAATGTTCTTCTCTGTCGAGTCTTACATCCTGAAATACAATATAATTACAAATAGGTCCACCATTGAGAGGAGAGGAAAGAGAAGGCCTCGTTACATGTGTCGCATCGCTAGTCCGTGAAAATGCAAATCCCAGTATAAAAACAGTCATGAGAACGCCGCTATTCGCTTAGCCAAAAGGCTTGGGCGAGTTGTGACGGAAGAATGGTTGCGGATTCTGCTCTCGCACGTCGCCGCCGATGGCCTTCCACCACACGTCGCTACTCCAGCGAATGATTCTCTCGGCGGCTCCCAGAGGTGTAGCGGCGGGGCGGACATCGAGGTAAAAAACAGGCTCATCGTTATCGTTCACCTCCTCAGCCTCGCCAGAGTAGTAGTCAATGACGTATCGAATCTGCTGCTGCTCGCCATTGACCTCGCGCGAGACGTACCAGTCGTGTCGGTCAAAGGGAGGCTCGGTCCTATGAAACATTAGACAAATTCGGTCCTGTGGCAAATAAGGCGGTAACAACGTACCCAAACTTTGATGGGTAGATCCAGCCCAGAACCTGGAGCATGGCCGCCTTGGGCGTCATGTCCTTTGGTCGACCTTGGAATCGGATGAGACTGGGGTCCGGCTCCTTTCCGTCCCAGTTGCGGTCCATCTCCTCGTCAAAATGCTCCTCGCCACGCTTGCATAGCTGCCAGCCTCTGTAGAGGCCGCGGTGGAAGCGCTGCTCCCAGCCGACAATCTCCGCCCAGGCGCCCTCGTTGAGGAAGTTGTGAACAGAGACCATGGACTCGACGGCTGTGATATCGGTATCGGTGTAGCCCTTGCGTAGCAGCGCATTGTACATTTGCTGCGGGGACGGGTACTCCCACGTGCCGTCGCCGTCGCCCTTGGGAATCGTTGACTCTTCTCGTGACGTGGGCAGCGCCACCTTTTGGTTGAGCGCTGGCTTCTGCGACAGGTCGGGGAACATGTAGTTGAGAGGGTTGAGCTGCGACAGGATCGACTTGGGCTCCGAGGTGGCCGCTGGCTTCGAGGTAGCCGCAGCGACGGCTGCGGCGCGCTGTTCATGGGGAACGGGGCAGCCCGAGGTGGAGGGAATCGGAGCCGCAGGTTTCGTCGTGTCAACTTGAGCATTCAGCTTCTCGAGCGACTTCTTGTGCATCGGGCAGCCGGCCTAGTGACGAATCTGTTTAGCTTTCCAACGCCCATCTGTCTTGAAAGCGCGCGCGCAATACTTACGGGGGGCTCCTTGCCAGCAAAGCCGGCGGGGTGGCCGCTGGGGATATGCCCGACGGCAGGTATCTGATCAGCCCAGAACCATCCCATCGCGAAAGTCGTCGTGTCCTGCGAGAGAGATTGCAATGAAAAATGCTGTAAATGCGCAAGCAAAGATTGGCTGGCAAAAAGGGACAACCAGCGCCACCCGAAAATAAAGGGACGGAGAAATTTCTAATCTTATCGCATCATGCCGGCAAGCCCGTGGGGCCCGACAGCGTCTTTGCTTCTGTTAGCAGATGCCTGTCATACTCGCCCCCGGCACTAACAGCATAGTGCAAGCCAGACGCTGGAGCTTGTGTTAGCATATGCTTCTGTCCATTCTGGGCTCCCGCATGTCGTCACTGACTCCGTCAGTGAGCGGCCACACTAGAGCTGTCTTTCGGCACGCGCCGGAACCACGGGCCCCATCAACAACTCGTCCTTTTCTTCGCATTGCCAACGATTCGAGCATGATAACAACGACGCATACGAATACTACACCAATTAGCTCATCGAGATGAGGTTTGAGCTCCTGCTCGGCCGTTTTACTGTCCGGTCGGGCCTTCGACAAGCTCACGGCTTCAAACCAACATCATTCATCCCCCGGGCGCAATGCGCGCGACAGTTGCACACGCCGCGCCAAATACCGTGGCGCGGCAGCAGACGCAGCAATGGCTCTGCATTGCGGGCCTCGGCAGGCGCAGCGGTCATCGGCACGGCGACCTTTGTCGAGCTCGCACGCAAAGATAACGGCGGTACCGACCAGACGGGCGAGCACCGCATGTTGGAGCTGTCACGAGAGGAGATTGCGAAGACCATAGACGACAACGACCGCGGACTATCGAGAATCGTGCACGAGGTGATACTATTCATAGACTTGTATATCTGGGAGCCAATCTTCACGGGCGTGCGGTTTCTCCACCTGGTGGTCATCTTCGTGCCGGTCATTGTCTCCGTGCCCATCATGTGGCTCGGTCGCCGCCTGCCGGAGCGGGATAATGAGCGCCAGGGCACGCTGCTATGGTATAGTTTCTTGGTCAAGGCCATGGAGCTGGCGGGCCCGGCGTTCATCAAGCTCGGTCAGTGGGCGGCGTCGCGCTCCGACATCTTCCCCAACGAGCTGTGCGACACAATGTCCAAGCTACACTCCAATGCTCCTGCCCACTCGATGCGGGTGACGCGGGCGACGATTGAAGCGGCATTCGGTGGTCGTTCGTTTGAAGAGATCTTTGATGAATTTGAAGAGAAGCCGCTCGGCGTCGGCGCGATTGCCCAGGTGTACAAGGCCAAGCTGAAGCCGGATCTGACTTCCCCGGCCGACTCTGACATTGTCACGGATAAGCACATGGCGGAAAATGTCAAGCATCATATGAAGACGGTGCTACTGAGCTCGCCTAGCCGCGTGCCGTCGACGTACGTGGCAATCAAAGTCCTCCATCCCCATGTCGAGCGGACCGTTAGACGCGACTTGCGCATCATGGGGTTCTTTGCTTCCATGCTGAATGCCATACCAACAATTGAATGGCTCTCCTTACCCGGAGAGGTGGAGCAATTCGGCGAAATGATGAAGCTGCAGCTTGATCTGCGTATCGAGGCGGCGAACCTGGCCACCTTTCGACAAAATTTCAAAGACCGATCCACAGCCTGGTTTCCGTACCCCTACACAGACTTTACAACCCGTAACGTGCTGATTGAGGAGTTCGCCCAAGGCATTCCGCTCGCCGACTTTATGGAGAATGGCGGCGGCGTCTTTCAACACGACATTGCCGACGAGGGCCTGGACGCCTTCCTCCGCATGTTGCTCCTTGACAACTTTGTACACGCCGACCTGCACCCCGGTAACATCATGGTACGCTTCTATCGCTCAGCCAAATCGGGACTACCAGAACTGCCCATGCGGCAGGCGCCGGACGTGCCGCCCGCCGCCAATGACTCGTCCGACGTGACTGAGGAGGTCCTGGAGCGCCTGCGGCCGTACCACAAGGACCGCGACGCGTGGCAGGCGGAGCTGGCCAAGATTGACGACGAAGGCTTCCGGCCGCAGCTCGTTTTCATCGACACGGGCCTCGTCACGGAGCTCAACGCGACGAACCGCAAAAACTTTCTGGATCTGTTCCGCGCCGTCGCCGAGTTTGACGGCTACAAGGCCGGCCACCTCATGTGCGAGCGCTGCCGGCAGCCCGAGGCCGTGCTCGACAAGGAGGTCTTTGCGCTCAAGATGCAGCACCTCGTCCTCAGCGTCAAGAGCCGCACGCTCGCGCTCGGCAACGTCAAGATTGGCGACATCCTGCAGCAGGTGCTCGCCATGGTCCGCGGCCACCACGTCCGCCTCGAGGGCGACTTTGTCAACGTCGTCATCAGCATCCTGCTGCTCGAGGGCATCGGCCGCAGCCTCAACCCGGACGTCGACCTGCTCAGCAGCTCCCTGCCCATCCTGCGCCAGCTCAGCACGCAGGGCGGCGCGGGCGGCGTCGGCGACTTTTCCATGATCCTCCTGTGGGTCGGCCTGGAGACGAGAAAGTTTCTGCAGGCAAGCATAGAAGATGTAAGTTTTGAGAATCAGTCTAAGAGTACGGTGAAAAGTGTCGTGCACGCTAACGATACCTAGGTTGAACGATGTGTCAAATACGATCTTTTATCTCCCAACGTTTAGACATACCGCCATCATGGCAATTCCGTAGACAGATCTCAAGTGTAGCAAACGGCGGCGTATATGTAGTTTTCATTTTCGGGCACATTCATCTTTTATAGAAGAGAAGACGGCATGTTTCAACATCAGTCACATTTACACATTGGAAAACCACTCCACCGGCGATGCTACTCCAGTTAGAGTTCATACCACCTCTGCGCCATTCTCCAGTTCAAGAATTGTGATATGTATATTTATATATAAATGTATGTCCGAAACCCACTTCTCAGAGCGACAAAGTCACAAACAAGTAGCCTTCTTCTGTTATGTACCAAAGTAACCATCATCTACTCCATTAGCCCAGGAAAAAAAAAAAACTCCATGCAGTCGCTAGAAAGAAAAATGCGGCCGTGACAGGAAAACAAGACTTCAAGATATATATGCCGCCTTCAAAGCCTATTCTTTCCTTTGATCAGTCGAAGTGCCCCTAGTCCGTGCTCGCGCTCAATTCCATCGATCTTTCCCACAAGTTTCGCAGCAGCGTTGCGGTGTCATCGATCTCTTCCGTTACGCTGGAGCCACTCATTCTTTCACTCGAGCGCGCTGCGTCGTCGCCCTCGAAGCTAGAGCCGGCACCGCTGCTCCTTATAGTCGTCACCCTTCTCGAGGTAGCGGTTTGTCTCGGATCCGGCATACTGACATTGCGTGCATGTCGAGCAGGCGCTTCGGGCGCCGTTCTCTTGCCGTTGACCAGAGGCGTACCAGGACGGGGAATACGCTTGCTTTTCCCAAGTTCGGGTAGGCGACCGAGTCGGTTGAGCGAGCGGGCAATGGGATTCTGGCATCTTCGCACAACGAGATATTCCATGCCCGCTCTTTCCATGAGCCTGTTGACACGCGGATCGCGGCTATTAGTGCCATCGTAGCCTGCGCCAGTAATGCCGATCAGAGGACCGGGAACGCCACCGACAGCCCCGACAGCTTGTCCAGGTTCAAGAGCAGAGCTCTGGCGCTGAAGATTCAGCTTCTGTTGTGTGCGAGATGTTCCAGCTTTAGGAGCAGAACTGCGTCCTGCAGCCTTTGGCACAAGAGCACTGTTGTCAACGTCGGAGATGGGTTGCCTTGCGCCATTTTGTGACAGGCTCGAAGAAGAATGAACTCGCGGCGAAACTGGCAGTTGTCTTGAGCTACCAGGGCGGTTGAAGAATGAGCCCTCGCTGGCAATGCCAGATCCGGGAGTCTCAACAAATCTTGATGTTAGCCCATCCTGGTTGCCGGATGTCGAAAGCGATCCATTGGGAACGTCTGGTTCGGGAGAATGACGTGGAAGACTGGCCAGTGCCATCTGGGTAGCCATCTGCGTGGTTGCGCCCTGCGACATGGTACGCTTCAGCACGCGGGATGTGAGATATTCTTTGTGGCGCAGACGTTCTTGTTCAGAAGGTGAAGTGGTGGCGGAAGGCTGCGCAGACTCGGCTGGCGTCTGCGGTCTCGGATTGGCTGTGGACGCGGGGTTGCGCTGTAGAGAAGATTGGCCACTATTGATAAGTGAACCTTTTCGTGACATATGCGGCGAGTTGGAACCGCTCGCATCAACCCATTCGTCTTCAGGATCCTCTATGCCAATGTCGAATGTCACTTGGGATTTGTGCGATTTTTGCTTGTTCACGGCAGTGCTGCTAGTATTGCGATGCAGCTTGTCAGAAGAGCGGATGCGCCTAGACACTTCGATGCTGGAGCGGTTGCGCTTGAGGCTAGATTGAGAGGCACTTTTGGGCAGAATTGAGGAGGAGCTGTCTCGCGACAGCTTGGCTTCGCTATTAACGCGGCGGTGGTTTGGACGGCGGTTGGACTCGCGATCACCGGGAGAGGTCGTGCGCCTAGTTAGCCTGGGAGCGGCTTGGCCATGCTGATGCGACTTTGTGTGGAGGACCTTGGAGGAAGGAACGCGGGCATGAGGGCGGCCGGCGACGTGGTGGTGCTTTTGATGCTGCTGCTTATGGCGGTGTTGATGGGTTGCAGCTGCAGAGACATCGCTTTGGGTGTCGGAGTCGCGATGCTTTGATTGGCCATCAGGTGCTGCAGATGCGGTGTCCCCGTCTCTTTCTCGCACCATGGTTCGCTAAACTGGCTGGCTGACAGCACAGCGAGGCGTCGACAGGGTTTATTCCGTTGGGTGGTGGGCGGCGAAGAGGGGGTGTGGTCGAAATTGGGCTGCGGCTGCAGGGAAACGTGGACCAAACAGGATAAAGCGGTATCGGGAGGATGTCAACTCGACGCAGTGCTGAACGGAAGAGCTGCAGCAGTGAGACACGGAACTGTGGTGGTGAAAGGAACAAAAAATTATGGCTGATGCGACGCTGCCCTGTGTATGCGTCACTGGAGAGGTGGCGACGGGCGCTCTGCGACGGCCGCACAGTTCCCCAACTGGACCAATTGGTGGTTAGGCGGCGAGTGTGCGGTATTTGGAGCCCGGGGCGAGCGATGCGCGGCGGCTTAAAAAACTGCTGCGCCCTGCGATTGATGATGTAGATGATGGATTGACGAGGAGCCAGACAGCCGGGACGGAAGGAGAGTTGAGTGAAGCCCAGGTGAATCCGGGTCTGGAATGGGCTAACAAGAGCTAGGCGGGGCCGCGGCGACAGGGACTGCTTGGCGAGTCGTGATAGCGGTTAGTGCTGCTGTGGCTGCTGTGGCTGCTGTTCCGTTGTAGTGAGTGCGCTGGCCGTTTCTCGAGTTTCCTGGCGCCATGCTGCCCTTTATACCTGAATTTTCCAATGAATTATAGTGACATTACTGTCCTACGGCAAATCGGCGGTGTTAGAATCTATACGAGGGAGCACAAGACTGCGCGTGATACCGCTGTGTAATGAAGACTCAAAGCGCGGACACTTCTACCTGATGCCGAATGCTGGACTATTCGAGTCTGTTTCCGGCAACTCTGCGGCCCGGGTTAAAGCACAGTCAAGAAGAGCATAGTACCAGTGTAGTCCTAATGCAAGAATCGAAATACTCGAATACAGTCAAATTGCCATTACCCATATGCTTGCCGTTGGTCTGGCACAGTTCCGACTTACAACAGAGCCATCACGTGCCCCACTTCGGCCATAGTTTTCATTGCAGTCGCGCATCTTCCTCCACGTCGCACATCACCATAGTTGCTACAGCGCCAGCTTGCGTATCCTCAGACGACGCACAAATCTCACCTATCTACTTGCACATCGAAGAAGCTATATTCAATACAATGTCCGGACTAGCCGAGTTGGAGGCGGAGAAGGAGCAGTACCGAGAACAGGTGCGCCACCAAATCACAAATACTCCCGACCGTAACGCTACTAACTAGTCCTTCAGCTTGACCTCGTTCTTGCGCAGTTGCGTGATGACCCCGGAAATGCCGAACTCAAAGCCCTAGAGCAAGAGTTGAAAAATTTCGTCGATCTCCTCAACGAAAACATTGCAGAACTGAAGCCGAAACAGGCCCCCCCGCCAGCTCCAAAGCAGCCCTCGCCTCAGCCCGAACCTGAGAAATGGTCGCGAGAGAACCACCCCGCCTTCAAGAAGACTGCGGCTCCGCCGCCGGAGGAAAAGGACGATACGCCCATTACCTACCAAGTCAATGATACTGTCATGGCAAAGTGGATGTCCGGCGACAAGGGCTTTTACCCGGCGAAAATCACTTCGATCACTGGATCAGCTGCCGCGCCGGTCTATGTCGTCAAATTCAAGAGCTACGATAACACAGAAACTGTACGATCCCGCGATATTCGTCCCGTTTCGAACAAGAGAAAGGCTGATGCGCCACCGCCGCCGCCGTCCGGCCCCGCACCGCCTGGCCTCGTATCCTCGGCCGGCGCGACTACATACCCAAACGCCGGCAAGGATGGAGACACAGAAGCGAAACCTCCGAAACCGAAGAAGATCAAGGCCAAAAAGGAACTCGAGGCCGGAAAGAGCAAGTGGCAAGATTTTAACTCCAAGTCCAAGTTTGGAAAGACGCAAAAGAAGGAGAGCATGTTCCGGACGCCAGACGGCGTTCACGGTAGAGGTGCGTTTTATAGCCGTCCGTGCTGTCTCCAAACTTACTGACCTTCCCGCCTCTAGTTGGCTTCACCGGATCTGGCCAAGCAATGCGCAAAGACCCAGGCCGAAGTCGCCATGTCTACCAGGTGAACGAAGACCTAGACTAATGACTCTGATGCTCACAGCAGGAAAATCACCATCCCTCTTTTTACGACGAGCATGTTTTCTTTTCAACGGCGTTTTGAGGATTGGAGAGACCCCAGACGGTGCTTTACGCAGGCAATGTTCTATCGTCACGGTAACAAGGCTCCCTCTTCACTGCTGCGGAGGCTAACTGCCATTTTGGCTCTATCTTCCAGACTGCTTCCTCCCGAGGATAGGATGTTTTGGGTAAACAGCTAGTCAAACACCCATCGGCCTGACGAGACTATTGTGAACAGCCACAAAGCACATATTTTACATTATAATACATAGCTACCCAATTGACTGTCAAGCATCTACTAGCGCTCCTGCATCTCAATTTTTGGTACAATGCCTTTGGCAATATTCAGAAACGCGGTAGCCCGTTCGCTCTCAGGTTCTGCGACCACTGTCGGCTTGCCTTGTTCTGCGTGGTCTCCGATATTGGGATGTAGTGGTATGTCACCAAGAAATTCGATGCTGTGCTCCGAGCACAGCCTCTCAACCCTCTCATTCGATCCGAATACATGCGTACCCTTACTGCAGTGCGGGCACGTAAACAGTGACATGTTTTGTACAAGCCCAAGAATGTCTACGTTGACAGCCTTGAACATATTGATACCCTTGACAGCGTCCTTTGTCGCTAGGGTGTGGGGTGTTGTGACGATGACAGAACCTGTGCCCAGGGTTAGCAGCCACGTCGCCATGGTGGGGGGATTCGATAAACGTACCGTCAAGTATGACTTGCTGTGTGATAGTGAGTTGAGTATCGCTTGTTCCAGGTGGCAAGTCCAGAACTAGCACATCCAAGCCGCCCCAATCAACCTCATGCAGCAGCTGTTGTATGGCTTTCATGACCATGGGCCCTCGCCACACCACAGGCGCCGATTCCCCAACAAGGTAGCCCATTGACATGGTTTTGACTCCATAATTCGTTAACGGTACAAGCTGATTATCTATGAGTGTAAGCCGTATTTATCATCGGTGATAAGAGATGCACATACTTTTTGAGAGCCTTGGTTCACCAGACAAGTTGAATAGCGTCGGTATAGAAGGCCCAAAGATGTCGGTGTCTAGAATACCGGCCCTGAACCCTAGCCTTGCAAATGCTAGAGATAAATTGGCTATACTTGTTAATGAGACGCTCTGAGCAGTCTGAGAAACTTGGCAATTACCTGCAACCGTGCTCTTTCCAACACCACCCTTTGCAGACGATACAGCAATAACTTTGTCGACACCAGAGATCTTGCGCTTCAATGGTTTTTTCGGCCAATGTGGAGGCGTCCCAGCTCTCGGCAGACCCTATACATGTAAGCAGCCCAATTCATAACAGACTGCAGGCTTTGCTCACCAGTGGGTTTTCATGGGCGAATGCACCGACTGTACGAAACAGCCGGCTAGCTGTTGGCCTCATAATCGCACGAGGTCGATATTGCCGTTAAGTGGTTATGAATGTGTTTTGAAGTCAAGCTTCGATGAGACAAGAACCAGTGATGTGCCAATTTCAAGTTCAAGAGAGGTATATTCTAACGAAGCGCATGTCGGTAAGTTCCCCAGATTCTCGAGAACAATGAATGCTTCCAGGAGCGACGAACTACAGGCCGTTTACAGAGCCGCCCCGCCAGAGACCACCTAAATGACCCACTGACGGCGGCGCGGAATTTTGCCAGCCACCACCGCCTAAAAGTTGAAGCGTCTGGGCAGAAAATTCCAGGCGTGGGGCGGCTTAAGAACAAGCTTCATCTTGAAATTGATCGCAAAGCCGGCCAAAATGGGTAAAACTACGGGACGCTCGAAGTTGTTCGAGAAATTCGATGAGCATATTGAAAAAGGTGATTGAGCCTTGTCTTGCGAAACTGACGAGCCACAAATCTGACCAAGAGCAGATCATGATCCCGAAGCCGAGCAAGTTGTAGCCAGCGGTAGCGAGGAGGCCAGCGGCGACGAAAATACCGGCACGGAGCATTATGTCAATGTCGGGAAAAGCAAACTGCGCAACAAAGGGGAGAGTTCCCTCGGACCGCAATACAGAGGTTCGAAAGTGAGCCGGAGTGCGCTGGAGCAGGACAGCTCAGAGGAAGGGGACGAAGAGGACGAAGAGGACGAAGACGATGACAACGACGAGGAGTATGCCAACCCCGAAACAGCTGATCTCGAAGCCGATACGGTGGAAGCTAGCGACTCAGAAATCAGCAGCGACGATGCGCTCGGCGACTCCGACAACGAGAAGCTTAGCAAGTTTATTTTCCGCGGCAGCTCCAACCCGAAAAAGCCCAGGAGCCAGCGCGCGACTGCCGCGGACTTTATGTCAGACTCTGTGGAGGAGCTTGAAGATGATATGGAAGATGGAGAGGAAGATGACGAGGAAGATGATATGGATGACGGCTTGGAGGCCTTGATTGATGGTGAGGCCGAGGAAAGCGGCGAGGATGAGGACGGCGATGATGATGAGGAAGAGGGCGAAGACGATGACGATGACGACGACGACGACGATGAAGAGGAGGAAGAGGAGGAGGAACAGCCCTCAAACGCCAAAGAAGTCGCAAATGGACGATCACCAAACGCCGACATCGAGAAAGGTGCAGCGATTCAAAAGCAACGGAAGCTTTACGATGGCTTACTGAATCTGCGTATTCGTCTACAAAAAGCCCTCATTGCGGCCAACACATTCAGCGCCTTGACGGAAGAGCAAGAAGAACACGACACAACAACAGCATCCTACGATGCAGCCGAAGCCACTGCTCTCAGTCTTCTAAATATGATTAGCAGCCTGCGAGAAAACTGCGGCGCGGGAGCGGTCGCTGGTACCAAGAGAAAGCGTGGCGGTTACGAGGCATCAGCAACGAGTGCCGAAATATGGGCACAGTTACAAGAGGAAGACCGCCGAGCTCTCAAGTTCCGCGAAAAGTGCCTGGAAAAGTGGTCACGCAAGGTGCAAAGCGTCAACGTCACAGCAACCAAGGGCATTAACCGAAACAAGACGCTTGTCGAATCACTGCGCGACCAGCTCAACAATCCCGAAAACCGCCTGGCGAAGCGCACCCGCGTACCGCGCTCGTGCGCCCCCGCGCAGCACGCCAAGAAGATGGCCGAAGACGAGACTATTTTTGACGATGCCGATTTCTACCAGATTCTACTCAAAGAACTCGTGGAGCAACGCACTGTGGACTCGTCGTCCAACCAGGCCAGCGCTGTGCCGTCGGTGGTCCTGACGGCGTCGCGCGAGAATCGCACGCGCAAGCTTGTCGACCGCAAAGCCAGCAAGGGCCGCAAGATGCGCTTCACTGTACACGAGAAGCTGCAAAACTTTATGGCGCCCGAGGACAGACGGCAGTGGGAGCAGAGCGCGATTGATCGATTCTTTAGCACCCTATTTGGGCGCAAGCTGGAGTTCAACGAGGATGAGGCGGACGAGGACGAGGCAATGGGTGACGTCGCAGATCCCAACTTTAAGCTGTTTGCTTGACCTTCTTTTGGTAGGGCGACGTGCGCGGATTTGGATTTCGGTATTGATTTTCGGAACATCTAGCAAATTCTCGGGGGTTTACGGGCTACATCACTAGACATGTATATTTTGCATTCAGGAGTCGGAATATATTTTTTGAAAGACATTTGTCCTTGGAAAGATTTCATGAAGGAAATCGACATTCCGCTGACAGTGACGTGTTTCCGCAAAACTACAGTGTCGGCGCAGTGCGTGCGGGATGATGCGGAATTCAGTGGGCCATGGTTCCTGGATTCACTCGGCGGCTTTCGTCGGTCATGAGGCGGGGTGCGGGAGCGTTCCGTCGAGGGACACCCCCACTACGACGACGGCGTCAGACACGCCCTTTTGGCCATGCCGATTTGAGTGGTAATTGGAAGTCGCCGATTCAAGTCTGCGTGTCTGGGGTACTTGATTTCGAAAGGAAATTAATGAACCCATTTGCATTCTCGTCGCCAAGAGACTGCTTTCCAGAACCACAGCGTACTCTTCCCAAGCTGATTGGATGGGTATTGACGGTCGATAGTTGGTGGAGGCTTAACCGCCTTCAGCACTCTCAAGTGAGTTTTACTGAGGCCATATTCGAAAATTTATGCGCTCCGAAATAGCTTTTGTGCATCATGTAAGCCTGTTTATTTAAAATCCAGCTCCGTTTCTGATTGTTAGACTCATGAAACATTACAGGCAGCGTGCCTTGTACGCTCACGTGATATGCCTGAATTACTGCTATCCAACCAGTACTTGTGCTTGCAACTTCACGCTCCTCGGCACCAGTCAGCGCCGACTGCCACGAGTGTTCCTGTAATCTCCCACACGCATCCAATTTTCTGGGTTTGACATCAGTGCCTCAAGATGAAGAACTTCAGAGCCAGCTTGAAAACTCCGATTTCAGCACTTCTTCAACAACCCTTGACCCGTTGTTTTCGACCTGGATCTTTCCGCAACAATTTTACACAGGACGCGACTGGCCGACTTGCCTCCAGCACGTCCAAGGAACCTATTGTCGAGTACAGCTGGATTCCTGGGGTTGAGACGTTGTCAAGCTATCGACCAGGGGGCTACCATCCGGTCATGATTGGAGATACTCTGCATGATCGATACATCATTGCCGATAAGCTCGGCTTCGGCGGGTACTCAACAGTATGGCTGGCTCGCGATACACTTCAGAAAAAATACGTAGCCCTCAAGATCAATACGTCAAGCGTTGATTCACGCGAAGCGCGGCTCCTAAAATCTGTATTCACTCCAGCGAGTCTTCCGTTGGCCCTTACGGATGGCGTGAGCTGGATTCCACAGTGTTTGGATGAGTTTTTCGTTGAAGGGCCGAACGGCAAGCACAGTTGCTACACAGTCAGCCCAGCACGTTCAGATCTGAGGGAAACATCCTTTAGTCGACTCTTCACACTCGAAGTCTCCCATGCGATAGCATATGAGCTTGTGCTGGCGGCCTCCTACTTGCACTCTCGGGGAGTTGTCCATGGAGGTATAGTGTGCACCCTTTCATTCGCTACTGAAAGTATTTGTTAACTTGTTTAGTGCAGATGTCCATTTGAGCAATGTGTTGGTCAATCTAGCTTCCGACTTTGACCGCCTCTCTATAGACGAGCTGCATGCAGAGTACGGAAAACCCGAGACGGTTCCAATCACGCGACGTGACGGAGAATCCTTGCCGCCTAATTGCCCAGCGAAAGCCGTTGTCCCGCTTCATCTGGGCAAGCATGCTGCCGAATTCGACATGAGCGATGCAAAAATAACTTTAAGCGATTTTGGAGAAGCTTTCTCACCTGCGACGGAGCTACGCCTCGGCAAGGATTGTCACACACCACTGCCATTTCGAGCCCCCGAGGCTAAATTCGAGCCCAACAAGGCTCTTACATTTCCTTCTGATATCTGGAGCTTGGCTACTGCGCTGTGGGAAATCATAGGAATGAAGGCGGTTTTCAGCACCGATTTCGTCAGCCAAGATGAAATTATAGCCCAGCATATCGACGTTCTAGGTCCTATGCCAAAAAATTGGCTGGAACAATGGCAGGCCAGATCCAGTTTTTTCGATGACTTCGGTGGTCCTACTGAATCCTACCGAACAAACCAATGGCCGAGTCTGGAGGAATCTCTCGAAACCGGCATCCAAAAATATCGACGAAAGAATGGAATCGAGATGAGTCCTGAGGAGGCCAAAGCCTTCATAGAGTTGATACGATGGATGCTGTCGTATCGGCCTGGCGATAGACCAACAGCAGAACAAGTCTTGCACTCAGAGCGGCTGAGTAAATGGGCACAGCCCGACTTTCTGAAACTATGAAAGGTTGCAAATTTGGTCTTGGTAACCTCCGTGCCAAGACCAGCACAGTTGGCCTATAAGAACTTAGACAAATCCTAGCCCACCTACTGCCGAGCTATTTTCAGTATAATTGTAACGCTAACTTAGAAAACGTTATCTCGGGCGAAAGAATTCAAGCGCAGCATTTTACTGTTGAGTGTATGGAAATGAACCCGGAGAGAAGGAGGGGGGGGATACCGATAGCGCTGCGAAGCCGGGGATACAACACGGTAACCGACTGAAGCTGGAACGTATTGGTGCATTCACTATTCGCAACGCGTAAAGTTTCTCTGCTTTTTGCGACAGGGAAATGCTCGGCCAAGAGGTTCTGTCGCGCAAAGGAGCTGGCATATGGGGTTATACCTGTTAAGTCGCTCGGCTTAGAGGCGGCGCGGGGCCGCGGCCGCGGTGGGTACAGTAGCGGGGTGGCCAAATGGGGGTGTCCGGCCGCTCAAGTTCTGACAAACTGAATGTCGAGGAGGGGCAGTTCTCGGCATTCCGTTTCCTTTTCCTTTTCCATCTTTGTGCCGCAGCAAGAAATTTCACCAGTCTACGTCTTTACATATACCCGTTTCTTCTTTTTTTCCTTCAAATTTCTTTCCATTCCTTCATACACAATCACAATGGCTGCCACCACATCTTGGGTACCCGCCGACGCCAAGGGCGACTTTAGCATCCACAACCTGCCGTTTGGCATCTTCTCTACCGGTTCAGATGCACCCCGCGCCGGTGTGAGGATTGGCGACAGCATCGTCGACCTCAAAGCCCTCGCCGCCGACCCCGCTGCCGCTAGCCTCAAATCCATTCAGGGTTCGGCGGACAGCTTTGCTCAGCCCACGCTCAACGCCTTTGCGGAGTCGGGCCGCACCACCCACAAGGGTGTCCGCGCCGAGCTGCAGGCCATTCTCAGCGACAAGGACACGCTGCTCAAGGATAACGATGAACTGAAGAAGAAGGTTCTTGTGCCTGTCAGCCAGGCCAAGATGCACCTCCCCATGCAGATTGGCGACTACACCGACTTCTACGCCGGCTACCACCACGCTTTCAAGGTCGGCGTCCTGTTCCGCGGCCCGGACAACGCCCTGCAGCCCAACTACACTCACATCCCCGTCGGCTACCACGGTCGTTCGTCCAGCATCGTCGTTTCCGGCACGCCCATCCAGCGCCCTCGTGGCCAGATCCTGACCAACCCTACCGCGCCCACGAAAGAACCCATCACCAGCGCCTGCAAGCGCCTCGATTACGAGCTCGAGCTTGGCTGCTTCATCAGCAGATCCACCAAGATGGGCGATGCCGTCGGTGTCAACGAGGCTGATGAGTACATCTTTGGCTACGTTCTGCTCAACGATTGGAGCGCCCGTGACATCCAGGCCTGGGAGTACGTTCCTCTCGGCCCCTTCAACGGCAAGAACTTTGGCTCCAGCGTCAGTCCTTGGGTCGTAACTGGAGATGCGCTGGAGCCCTTCCGTACCGAGGCTCTGGAGAACAAGACCGCCATCCAGCCTTATCTGCAGGAGACCCAGAAGAAGAATGTTTACGACATTAAGCTTCAGGTAACCATCAATAGTAAGCGTGCATAACAATGACTTCTTGGCGGCTTAAAGTACTGATTACATCTATCTGCAGCCGACGGAAAGACTGACGGTAACGTCATCGCCGAGACCTCTGCCAAGAACCTGTTGTGGTCATTCCCTCAGATGGTTGCCCACCACACCTACGGCGGCTGCAATCTGCGAGCGGGCGACTTTCTAGGCTCTGGCACCATTAGCGGCACCGAGCTGCGCGAGCGCGGCAGCTTGCTGGAGATGACCGAGGGCGGAAAGCAGGACTTTGAGATTAGCCAGGGCAAGGTGCGCCGCTTCCTCGAGGATGGCGACAGCGTTGTCATGTACGGCTACTGCGAAAAGGACGGCGTCCGCGTCGGGTTTGGCGACGTTGAAGGCACCATCTTGCCTGCCAAAGCCCTGTAAAGATGGCAGGGATAGAAGGATGAATTGCACGACTGGGATGACAAATGATACTTTGCACAGGGGCAAGTGGGTTAGGAGACTGCAATTGATACAAGAAGATAGTTGGTGTCGATGATGAAGTCGAAAATAGAAATTAAATTAAATCATCCTGAATGCGAGACAGCGAAATATGTACGGAGTAGCGTGGCCTGGACGCCCGGCATGCCACAGCAAACGACTGGCACACCTGGGCAGGCGCATCACTTTCCCCGGTGAAGAGACGCACCCACCACCCCACAGCGGGGAGAGCCCTGAAGAGTGCTAAACTCTGGATGGTTAGTGAAGGCAAACGAACGCCACGGGTCAGTCACAGGTGATTGGAATTCGAGCGGCTACTTCGGATGGACAAATTAGATTGACTTCGGGATTACTGCGTCCGACTCCTGTCTCAGCCTGCGCAGTGCTTCCGCTGCCTGTTTGCCTGTCCATTGCTTGAGACAGGCGTTGGTGGCCATGGGTTGTAGCGGGCCGTCGCCTTGACAGCCTTTGGATGTGTGTGACAGTGGCTTGTTGCCGCTGAATGCGCCCCCGGTTGGTGAAGTGCTGTAGTTCACCAGAGTCCCGGTCACGTGGAGCATTCCCGGGCGGTTCCAGGTGCCAGGGTGGTGGGAAGCCAGCCCAGCTGGCTGGCACCTGCCAGGACCGTCAGTGTATGTGTCGTCGCTCTCTCGCCTGTTGTCTCTTTTTTTTTTCACCCTTCTCTTTCTACTCCAACCCAAGTGCTATCAAGAAGAAAGGGACGAAGCATCTGCAAAACGGCTCCTCCTGTCGCTCACCTCTCCCCCCCAATGGGCCCTCCGCCATGGAGCAAATCGAAACGCAGGCTTCCGACCTGCGCTTCCTCGCTCAAGCTCAAGTTCCACTGAGCAACTCGCCCAGCGTCACCTACGAAACCCCCAGGCCTGGGCCGCAGCACCTGGCCAGTCCCGGTTCCGCGTCGTTCGGAGGCAATTCCGCGACGCATGGCGACTCAACGGCGTCGTCCGCGAACAAAAGGAAGTCGACTGACGACGGTCTGAGCTCGGCCAAGCAGACGCGCAGCAAGCGAAATCGGGTGAGTTTCTGGTTCTCGGTCTGGCGGCGCGTTGCCGTCGCGCACCCCCATCATCACCGACTCCGTCGTGTGTGTTTGTGTGCCCGCCCGGGGTGCTGGCTGCCCGTCACAGTCACGCCTGGCAAATGCAAACAAGGCGGGGATGTTGTCCGGCATTTGTGCCCGCTGTCGCCAGATTTGCTTTTCAATCTGTCACCCGTGGTTCATTTTTTTCTTCGGCTAACCATGGCATCTCTCTTCTCTTTTCTCGCTGCAGTACATCTCAATTGCCTGGTATGTACCCTGGAAGTCTCAAATCCTCATTTCGCGTGAGGGGTGGCCGGCTTTTCCGCGCTCGCCAGTATGCTGACCCCTGCTAGTAACGAATGCAAGAGACGCAAAATTAAATGCAATGGCGAGACTCCATGCAAACGCTGCGGCAATATGGGACTGAATTGCCTCTACACGCCAAACTGCTGCGCAAACACGTTCAAAGACTCGGACGAGTACAAAATTGTCACCACTCACCTCACCTCTCTTCAAGATGAAGTCAGCGCTCTCAAACAGACCATGCAGGCCATGCAGGCCATGCAATCGGGCCCAGGAGATCGCTCGCACATGGTCCCATCCATGGACCGGCCAATGATGGCCCCAGGGATGATTGCGCCATCACCGGCTCAAAGTTCCCTCTCTGGACGCCAGCCCAGCGTCAGCCAAGCGAGGACTCCAGGCGCGTACCGAGGCTCCACGAGCACTTCGCACATGATTGGCATCGCCCAGGGCAATACTGGGATTGCATACCCAGACCTTCAAGAAACACCCAACCCATCAGAGCCACAACTCCAGCCGCTGACTATGGGGACCGATCCGATCCTGGAATACACCAAAGATGAGATGCTCCGTCTTTGTCAGGTTCATGACGACGAGATCGGCATCATGTACCCTGTTTTAAATATGGGCAGCGTCACAGAGCATGCCCGGCATCTTGCTACGCAGTTTGATGCCTTGCGGCAACAGCCCTCTACCCATCTCTTCAACGACGACAAGACGCTGGAGCTCAAGATGGTCCTGTGTTGTGCACTTGTAGTTGAAGAGAACGGCCCTAGTGCCAAGGCACAGCAGCTTTTTGACAGTATGGAGGCGGCCCTAAATCGCAAGCTATTGGCTGATGAGGTATACATTTCCACTTTGCCATTGCTATGCGTATTCGCTGGATATCGATTCTTGACCGATGATGAGGGTTTGGCATGGCGGGTTATTGGCCAGGTGTGCAGACTGTGTCTTGAACTCGGCTTGCATCGGTCCCAAGTTCACCAAAGTCTTGTAGACCCGGATGAGCGTCGACTCGCTCTCAATAGCTTCTGGTCCGCCTACGTATTAGATCGCCGCTGGGCGTTCAATACGGGGTTGCCATATGTGATCCAAGATGCCGACATAGACCCAAAGCTTGACTATCCGGTATGCTAACTCAGTTTCAACTTGTATGCCAAACTGACTTTGTTTGCAGACGGAGCATCCATATCTCGTTTCCATGATATCATATTCGAAGCTCGGTGCAAAAGTCTGGACCCTCGTTGAGCAGCGACGAACTTCATTTCTCGACAACGAGAAGCCCTGGGTTCAGGAAATTGAGCGGCTTGATGCCGAGATTATTGCATGGTATGCACGTGTGCCACCAGAGGTACAAATTCGAGACTGGCATGAGGAGGGTCACATAAACTCTACGTCTTCGTATAACTTACAGCGCCTAAGAGTCTGGACATATCTTCGCAAAAACCAAGTTAGTACTGGGCTGATGATCCCCGCCGCTTTTGCTAAACCGAGATCTAGATACGAAACTGGCTGCATGCGCCAATCCTACACACCACCAACTCGATCATGGGCGCACCGCATCTTGCTCAAGTATGCGTTGACGTGGCCAAAGACACGGTCGCGTATCTGCATCATGTCAACAGTCACACGGACATGATTCGAAGATCTCAGGCTTTTTACAGCCAGTTCTTAGTTTCAGCGTTGGCAATTATGTTTTTAGCATCGACCCAGGCACCTGTGCAGTTCTCGCCCACTTGCAGAGAAGATTTCTACACTGGATTGGGCCTGATTGAGGACCTGTCGCCTCATAGCCACATTTCGAAGCGTCTGTGGCGTATAGTCTGGTCTCTTCGCGACTATCTCCAGCAGCTTGCCCCAAAGCAGAGCAACGACGCCCACTCGAACGCCGCGCTGGGTATGATTGGCCTTGCTAGAGGCGGGCGTATGGATCCGTCAGCGTCTCAATATTCCTATGGCGCCCCGGGAATGGCAATGCCACTGGATCCTGCTGGTATTGACAACAATGGCGCCAAGTTGTCGAGCCATTTCTGCCAAATATACGAAACATTCGTGAGCCACAATGGGTTCAACAATCTCAGACTCGATCCAAACGACATGTCAACACCTGATCAGGCTAAAAGCACTGCGCAGGACTCTTTCTTCACCACTATGCGGCAAATGTTCTAATTTGCTGGAGTTGTAAAAATGCCGCCGGCGCTGAGGAGTCGGTAGAAGACCATTTAATTATTCCGCTTTCGTACAATTATATATATATGCTAGCGACTTTTACACAATGTATTGATACGGCGTATTTTATTGCTCTGATGTTTTCCCAAGCCGCCCGGTCTGCCTACTTCGTGGCCGAGCTTGTAGCGCTGTTGAAATAGGTAGTCCCAGTTTTCGGGGTAATAGTGCTATATTGCAAGTCCGAGTCATAATTTATCTCTTGATGCTCTATAGTTCTGTACGACATTAAGCCATGATCACAAGATCCCTCGGCATCTTGCTCCGGCCTTTGGAGCTAGCCATTTCTGGACCTCAAGACGAGCCAAGCCACGCTCAACAAAGAACAAGGCGTTTTACTGAAGGTCAGCCGCACCGCGCTTGTTCAACAGGCTCATTTAAGCCACTTGCAAGAAGAGACAAGCCCAACATGTAAAAGAAAGGTTGATCTCACGAACATTCGAACCGATCATCGTTTAGGTCAACCGAAGTTTGGAAGCATGGCCGACGAGTTCGTGGTTGTACATAACCAGCTCCCGTGCCATAGCAGCACGGACAACCTGCCTGCCTACGCACTCGAAGACAGCAGCGAGCAGAGCCTCGACGAACGCATCGCCGCGACCTCAGAGCTCACACTACCTATACTGTCCGCCAAGTATATCTATTCTGGAGATGGGAGCCCTCCTGACGATGCGGCGGTTCTTGCGCGCGATATTTGCGCCACTTTCCATGCCGCCGTGACGAATAATCAAGACGATGTCGTCACTACCTTTGTCTCCCGGGGCTACATCTCTCCCGATGCGCCAGACTTGTACCTGGAGACACCGCTACTCGCCGCAGCGCGCTGCGGGCACGTGGGCATGGTGCGCACGCTCGTCGCGCTCGGCGCCGGCGTCGACACCTACGGGCAGTCGGCGAAGGCTGTGTACGAGCGCGGCGCAGCGCAGGCGACGCGCTTCCAGCGCACGCCGCTGCAGTATGCCGCCGAGAGCGGCCGCCTCGCCGTCGTCAGGGTGCTTGTGGAGGAGTGCGGCGCCGACGACGGCCTGGTGGCCCCCGACGGGGCGCTCGCGCTGCGGCTGGCCGCGGACAATGGCCACCGCGAGATTGTCGACTACCTGCCCGCGCGGCGCGGGGGCGGCTGGAGGCGGTGGAGGGTCAAGCACGAGAAGCAGATGCGCAGGATCGACAGGTCGGCGCGCAAGATTGGACGGTTCTTGTACTATGTGCTCGTGGCGCCGCCAAAGCTGCTGCTCTGGCATGTGCCCAGGTGGGCGTGGGAGAACCGGGCGCGGATTGGCGGTTGGATGAAGAGGACAGTGGCCGGGATACCAAAGGTGCTGATGAAGGTGCCAAAGTATACGTGGAAAGCGATCAAGGCAGTGCCGGAGATTTGCGAGGATGCGGCGAAAGCGATGTGGCGGATAGTGTGCGGCGTTCCGAAAGTACTGGAGCTCATCTTCAGATGGATTCAAGCTGGCCTCGTACGAGTCGGCCAGGCGGTTGCCAGCAGCGCAAAGAAGATTGCGTCCGTCGTGCATACGGCGGCATGTGCTGTCCTTTCCTTTTTGCAACGAGTCACAATTCGCGACATCGGGCGAGGTCTGGTCGTCGCAGCGCACTCCGTCTTTGTTGATCTGCCAAAGGCTTCGTTCAAGTTTGTGCTTGATGCGGGCGAGGTCATGTACAAGTGTCTCAAGATTCTGTTTGGCTCGCTTGGCCAATGTGTCTACTTCAGTGGCGTTGGGATCATGTGGCTGCTCACGTACGTACCGAAAAAGCTGGTTGACATTGTGATGGCCATCGGCCGGTCGGTTGCAAATACTTTTGAGGAATTCATGGTGCATTTAAATCCGAAGCGGGTTTAATGGTCAGTTGTAAGTGTGGCAATTAGAGATGAAGATGGAACCATTCCGTCGCGCATTGCGCCTCGCGCTTCACGCAAGCTGTAGGAGTAGCAAGTTGAAATCATGTTTATATTCTTGAGAAAGAATTGCTTCACTGATGATGGAAAAAAAAGTATTTAAAGCCTTGTGACAATTTTGAGAGGTAAATGTCGCGCTGCGATCGCGGCCAGTCACATGATCGTACAGCAGTGTCGACACCACTATCCATGCCTGCCTGCTGGCTTTAATGGGTTGCTGCCTATAATATCTTAGAATAACCATCGGCATTGACGCAGCGCAATTAACCACAATCTCGGTCTTGTAAAATTTTCCGCCGAGAGAACCGATTTTCTACACCACTATAATGCACCTCGTTCGGGTTGCCACCTGTGCTCTCAACCAATGGGCACTGGACTTTGAGAACAATTTACGCCGCATCAAGCAGAGCATCCACGAAGCCAAAGCCGCCGGCGCAACCCTGCGCGTCGGCCCCGAGCTCGAGATTACAGGCTACGGCTGCTTGGATCATTTTCTCGAGAATGAAGTGTATGAGAATTCGTGGGACTCGCTCGAGTCCATCCTGACCGACGAGTCGCTGCACGGCATCGTGATTGACGTCGGCCTGCCCCTCCTCCACCGCAATTGCCGGTACAATGCGCGCGCCATTGTCCTCGACGGCAAGATTCTCTGTTTCCGTCCCAAGCTGTTCATGGCAAACGATGGAAATTTCCGCGAAATGCGCTTCTTCACCCCGTGGAAGGCCCCGCGACACGTCGAGCAGTACTTTCTCCCGCCCCGGATCCAGCAGCTGCAGGGCTGCCGCCAGGTGCCGATTGGCGATGTGGTTCTCTCAACTATTGACACTTGCTTGGCTGCCGAGACTTGCGAGGAGCTCTTTACGCCCAACAGCCCGCATATTGAAATGTGAGAATGATTGCGTATTTTTCTGGCACTGGATGTTCGCTGACCGGAACGTAGGGGCCTCAACGGCGTTGAAATTTTCACCAACAGCAGTGGCAGCCACCATTCTCTGCGAAAACTGGACGAGCGCATTGCGCTCATTTCGGAGGCTACTCGCAAGAACGGAGGTGTCTATCTGTATTCGAACCAGATTGGTGTAAGTTCTCCGGGCTGAGACATACGCATGGTGTTGTGAGCTGACTCTTGAGTATAGTGCGACGGCGATAGACTGTACTATGACGGCTGCGCCATGATTTTTGTCAATGGCGAGCTCGTTGGCCAATCTTCTCAGTTCTCGTAAGCTATGCACGTCGCCGCGACCGGGGAAAGTTTGACTAAATGTTTGCAGTTTGAATGAAGTCGAAGTCATCGTGGCCACGGTAGACCTAGAGGAAGTTAGAGCTGCGCGATTTGCCCCCTCACGCGGGCAACAAGCAGTTCAATCCCATGAATACCAACGTATCGAGGTTGACTTTTCCTTGACAGAGGGTGACGGCAATCTCCTCGATACGCCAACCCCTTCCCGCGCACCGCGCTATCATCTTCCCGAAGAAGAAATCGCCCTTGGCCCGGCCTGCTGGCTATGGGACTACCTTCGCAGATCCGGAGCGTCGGGTTTCCAACTGGCACTCAGCGGTGGCATCGACAGCTGTGCGACGGCGACAATTGTCTATTCCATGTGTCGATTGGCGATTGCCGCCGCTAACGAAGGCAATAAGCAGGTCATTGCCGATATGAAGCGCATTGCCAAGTACACAGCGGAGCTTCCAAAGACCCCAGAAGCGCTCTGCAACCAGCTCCTGCACACTGTGTACCTCGGCATGGAAAATCAGAGCAGCAAAGAGACTCGGCAAAGGGCCAAAGACTTGGCTGCGCGCACTGGAGCATATCATCTGGATACAAACATCGATGGCATGTTTCATGCTGCCAAAGATGTCCTGGCCCAGGCCACTGAGTTTACGCCAAAGTTCAAGGTGCACGGAGGCTCAAACACACAAAACCTGGCCCTGCAGAACATCCAGGCAAGATCGCGCATGGTACTGACTTATTTGTTTGCGCAACAGCTCTGCGAGGTCAGGGAGCGGCCCGGTGGCGGTGGCTTGCTAGTACTTGGTAGCTCCAATGTTGACGAATGCCTGCGCGGATACCTCACAAAATACGACTGCTCCTCTGCCGATCTCAACCCTATTGGATCCATAAGCAAGGTCGACCTCGTGAGATTCATCACCTGGGCAGTCAAAAATTTTGACATGCCTGTTCTCGAGGACTTCATCACTGCGATCCCTACAGCTGAGCTTGAGCCAATTACCGCTGACTATGTGAGTTGAACTGGCCTTGAGCCCAGGCCCGTGCAGCAAGACTGACACTGCGATGCAGGTCCAATCCGACGAAGCCGACATGGGCTTCACCTATAAAGAGCTGTCTAGATTTGGTCTGCTGCGAAAAGTCCATAAGCTCGGTCCCTACGGTTGCTTCCTGCGTTTGCTTGGCGAATGGAAAGACGAGAAAACGCCACGCGAAGTGGCCGACAAGGTGAGCCTCTCGCGACAGCCACTATTCCCCAGCCATCTAACATGTGCGGCCAGACAAAGAGATTTTTCCACTTTTACGCCATTAACAGACATAAGCAGACTGTGGCGACGCCTGCGTATCACTGTGAGTCGCTTCTTTCTCGTCCCTCGCGTCGAATTTTGACTGACAAGACGAAGCCGAGTCATACAGCCCCGATGATCACCGATTCGATCTCCGTCCTTTTGTGTACCCGCCCTCTTTCGAGAGCTGGTCATACAAGAAGATTGATGCGCGAGTGGAAGCGTTGGAAGCCCGGACCAAGCAGACATAGTATGCAGTTGCAGCCAAAAGCGATCAACGCCACTTTCTTCAAGCCTTCATCTGTTTGTGCAATCTATAAGCAGTTATATCTGCATCATGTGACTGCCCTCCAAGTGCAACGTAACTCCCGATGTACCACGATGTAAATAGCACATCATCTAGTGGTCTCCTGACAAGACATCTGGTGCAACACCTTGTTGCACATAATGTCTTTGTCTCTGCATATTTCTTTTGTTTTGTCATGCGCGACCCTCGATCAGAGCCAGGAGACACTGATAGCTTTTCTCCGAGACTCAATGTCGTGGAAAATATCGATAGTTCCCGGAGCTACTGCAACCGACTGGAAGAGGAAGTTGCTCACGATGGCACTTGACACGCTCGTGGCACCATTGATGCAGTATAAAAGCGACGAAATACGCCCTTTTGAACCAACGAATTAAAAGGACAGAAAACTACAAAAAGCTCTTTCAGACGACTACTTGCATAAATCCAGCAGGAAAAATCATCATGGCCGCTCAAGATGCATCGTGCGCCTCGGCTGTCGACGCCGCAAACATTGTGGCTTGCAAAAAGTGCAAAGTCATGATCTCGGCGGCGCAGGACTCTTGCCCGCTCTGTGGCACGAACGATCCTCACACGGACTGATGGTCAGTCACCCTCTTGCAATGATTTCCTTGACGTCTCCTGACCTTTTCTACGAGGCAGTCTCTTTTGCTTGTCCTTCACGATGTTGTGTGTTTGTTGATAGAATTGCAAAGATGATAGCCGACGAGAGTGTAAAATCAAACATATGTGGGCGGCAGCGCTTCTATTCTGTTTACTCTTCTCGTCAATAATTTCAGGCTTATCAGTGATGCCGCAACGTAGTCGTTCAGGATCTCTGCGTGCTGGGAAACCGCGCGAGGGCCAAAACCTAATTCAACACGGCCGCGCCAAATGTTGCTCTCTTACAAAATCAGCCCTCTCAACCATGAAAAGATTTAAAAAATTCCGTGACCAAGACTTGCTGGCCGAGGCATAAAGCCCCAAGATGTGTTTCTGCTGTTGTAGCCTTTTTTGCCCAAATTCAGAACTGATATAGGGTACTAGACGATCCGGCCGCCAAGCGAGATCATCCACTCATTTTCGAGTTGACTGCCACAAGGGACATCTTCAGCGCCTGTCTCTGTAACACTAATAGAGGTTATCGAAATAGGGTCATGATGCGTATTCGTTGGACGATTGCCTTGGTTTCTGGTTTTAGGAATGGCTACGAAGAAGGGCACTACGGAGTTACCAGTCTTGAGCTGCTGAAGAAAGGCGACTTGCCTGCGGAAAGCTTGCCTGTGGCGACAACGATGCAGCCGGACTTTTTGGATTCAACCTTCCCTGTGCACATGACTGGTCCTGTACTTTTCTGCTGCATGCCTTTTCCCACCACAAACCAAGTCTCAGCACAAGAGACCATGACATCGCGCCGCACTATGTAGCAGAGAGAAGAAGTCTCTACGCCGCGCCGCTGTGTAGCTCATGCTGAGAGACATGTACATCAGCAGAGTCATAGACCAGAGTGATTCAGAAATAGACTCAAAATAGCAAGCGGCACCTGCCAGATTGATTGTTTGGTATTCGATACCTTTGACCATTGTTGTAAACATGAAAACCGCGCTGTTATGACGGGTATAGATCGACGTCTAGACGGGGACATTCATTCCTCTCCTACATTTGGGCTGGGCTCAAAGACTGCCATTTAACGGCGAAATACTAGTCAAGTCCATGGTCGGAGTGTATGCCATGGCCATGCCAGGCTCATGGACTTGCGGAGACTCCGGACTACGCGGAGCTTAAAATAAACAGATAACTAGGCGGCAGTGCTTCTACTTTATTAGTGTTTTTTTCGTCAGCACCAAGATTAGTCTATTCATTTTCGCCATCAGGACGAGCCACCGCAGTCAAAGTTACTAAGATCTATGGGTCAGTTTCGGTCCTTTTGCCGGTTTTCCTCAAGGGAGTGTCTCGGATGCTGTTCAAAAGAAGATGGAGCTCGTGTGAGCGACCAGACTGTTCGAGGCGGCTCACCAGCGCTGGGCTTGCACGTACATCTCGGTACCTCGACCGCGCCATCGCAAACTTCTCCGTTGTCGGTGCACGCTCGACCCAGGTACCGCGCCATGTAATTAGCCATAATCTGGTCGATGGCGCATGCTAGGGGCTCCTCCGCAGGCTGCCACTACGCTGCACGCAGCTGCACTTTGCTACGTTACTGCACATGCCTGTACAAGGCCGCATAATGCCGGGGAATACTGCCAGTCGAATTATGCGGCAGATCTTAACGGGATGCAGCGAGCAATCCGGGAGGTGGCTGGCTCCAGTGCATTGGCTGGCTGCCATTGGACTACGGCACGTCGTGCTTACATGCAGGGGTAGATCTTGGGCAGGTCCCCTGAGGCGGTAGTGCCGGCGGACGCCGGGTTTCGGGGACCGTTTTGGTTGCTGAGAGGAGATTGGTGACGTCTTGCTTCAGAGATGGGCCAGGTTCAGCGCCGTGCCGAAGAGACAGTTCCTGGACTGGTCGCCGCCGGCATTCAACCATGTATTCGGCAAGTAGACAAGAGCGCCTAGAATTTGCCAGTAAGCAGGTCTCGGCTGGCGTCCGCGGCCATAGTGCCAGGACCCCTTGGGACACCGAGAAATGGGGGCGGCCAGATCATCGGTCTCCAAGATGAGACAATATACATGGCCTTGGCAGAGCGATCCGGGACGGCGCCGCAAGCGATGCGGAAATTCATGGCACAGCACCTGCATGATCAGTGAAAGCGTCGCCTTGGAGCTGAAAAGGTTGAATACTGATACAACCTCAGCAGACACTGACGACCTGACGATCGTCCCACGTGTGGGCTCGTCAGAGGACTAGCCCGGCACGCCAGGTGCCGTCCCGCTGATGATGAGCGCCGTCTCACAGGCAGTGACGATGAGCGTGTGGAGCACGGAGCGACCGTAAGCAAGCATCGCAGGGTTATATAAGACAAAGCTGGTGTCCGGCTGCTCGTCGTCCTCTCCGACAAGCATTATTACTGTACATATTCATCCTCTCCAAAGAGTATTCCATAGCAAACCTCACAATGCAGCTGATTACGATCCTCGGCCTCGCCGCCGCCGTGGCCAGCGCCAAGCCCACCGTCTACTTCATCCGCCACGGCGAGAAGCCCACCGACGATGGCGACGGCCTCAGCGCTCAGGGCATGCAGCGCGCCCAGTGCCTGCGCAACGTCTTTGGCGCCAGCTCCGGCTACGACATTGGCTACATCTTGGCTCAGACGCCCAAGTCAAGTACGTTCCAAATACCCTGCCCGGGGAAGCTCTGTCCTCGGTCTTTTGTCTCTTTTCACCGCGGCGGGGACGGAGGCACGAGAGGAATCTTGAAGACTAACAATGCTCAACCCCCCAGGCGGCAAGCGTCAGCGTCCTCTGGACACGGTCAAGCCTCTGGCTGCGGATCTCGGCCTCAGCGTCGACACGTCGTGCGACCGCGACGACCCCAAGTGCGTCAAGAAGGCTGTCAAGAACTACCGTGGCGACGGCAACATTCTCATCTGGTAAGATTTTTCTCTTCTCCTTCTTTTCCCACGCTGGCATCTGGAGAGGATAATGCGGGCTAACACCTTGACAGCTGGGAGCACAAGGCCCTCCGTGACCTCGCCGAGGAGCTTGGCGCCAACAACGTCGACGACTACCCCAGCGACCACTTCGACCTGATCTGGGTCGACCAGCCGCCCTACAGTCAGATCAACGACATTCAGACCGAGAACTGCCCCGGCATCTAAGCATAAATAGACTGTATATATAAATAAAAGTTGTACTTGTTGTTTGTCAAGCATTTGAAACCTGGATCCAATAAACTATGTGAGCACAAAGCATGCGACCGCATCAGCGGGCTTATGGTAGGTACTGCGGTGCAACTCTTGAAAATGCTACACATGTTGTCAACATTTATCTGCCAGATGTTACAATTCAAGGCAAATGTAAACAACAATGCGATGGATCCGACAAGATTTTCCCGAGCCTTGCAGTTTTGTATAACTATCAGTGAGCAAATGCCAGCCTATGCTCTGTACAGGCCCTGTAACCAGTCTAGCTTCCCGGTGGCTGAAATTTAGTACACGAAGTTTGAATAATTGCACATAACTATACCTATTCTAGATTGTGACCTGTAATGTCCCTACTAAAATTTGTAGGGGAGTCTACTAGCGCCTATCTGCCGCCTGTACTCTTTATGTAGGTGGCTACTATGCCTAGAATTTGAATTCTCTTAACGCTAGCTATGATACTAGCTATGATACTAGCTATAATATTAGTAATAGAGGCTATAAGACTAGCTATAATACTAGTAATAGAGGCTATAAGAAGCTATATAGGGTCTACTAAGATACTATAGGCGTTATTAGATAGGGTATCTATACTATTATGGCTAATATATATGTTATTTATGACCTTATAAAGCTCTATGTAAGCTCTTACTGTAGTGAAGCTATCTATAAGGTTATTATCTCTTTAAGAGCTACTAGTTACTACTACTCTTATGTATTAGTGCTATAAGATAAAGCTATTAAGGAGTCACTATAGCTAGCCTAGCTACTTCTTATTACTTAACTCACTAAGCTACTAAGCGTTAGTGAAGGTAGTATGCTAGTACGCTCCTAATGAGTCTCCTCTTACTAAGAAGAAGAGTTTATTAGCGCTAGTATAGTGCTATTATTAGCCTACTAGCGCTAGCTAATATAGTGAGGATTTAGCTTATAGTAGTGAGTAAGCTACTCTTCCTACTCTAGTATATTAGTATATAGCTACTAGTAATAATTAAGATCTTTAAGGTATAGCTTTTTGCCTTTTAGAAGCCTATTAGCTATAGTATAACTATATAGGAGGCCTTATTACTACTTAAAGGTTTAGGTATAGTAGTGCTTAGAGGAGCTAGAATATAGGTTCTTTAATAGCTTATAAGCCTTCTTAAGCTACTTAATAAGCTTATTTAGAGGCTTCTAATTAACCTTATTAATAATTAGTAGGACCTTTAGATAGTTATCCTAATTAATAGGCTATTAGAGAAGCTAGTAGTTAAGCTTCTTATTATATTAGTACTACTAAGCTTTAATTATTATTATAATCTTCTTATTTATAGTAAAGAGGTTAGTAAGTTAATTCTTAATATAATTCTTTAGTTCTAAGTAGCTGCCTTTAGCTTAGGAGCTTACTATAATACTATAATTATAATAGTAGCGTACTATAAAAGCTATAAATTAGTATTAAATAGGGAGGTATTTATACTTAAGGTACTTAATAATATCTATATTATAGG
>JAPFRW010000177.1:0-54479 GCA_030778065.1 Akanthomyces uredinophilus | reverse complement strand
GGGCGGGGGCGTCGCGGTAATGATCTTTCGCATGGAAACTTTTTTTTTTATCCTTTGAAACACAGCCGTAAATAAACTTGAAGCAAGGAGAATGACACCTGAATAGGAAGGCCGGATGCAGTCTTGTGGTGCATTATTTCGAATTCGTTGTTCCATGTGAGGACTTGCTCACAAATGTAGGCAGTGTAGCAGGTCGCGACACGTCCGGAGGCCTCGAAAAACTACATCTGCATGGCCAGTGTCTGCTCTTTTGTAGTCTGTTGCTCTCATCCTCCTCGCCTTGCTTTGCAACTGTCAATGCCCGTCTCCGACTCCTCCAATTGAAGTACACACACAGACACATGTACAACAACTCACACACGTGCATATACACGCATAGACACGCACAGAGATTCGAAAAGGGGTAGCTCGTTGTTCATGCCCAACAAAATGAATAGAATTAAAATTGAAAGCTACCGCCTCCATAATGCTTAATGATTTTGGGTATCCGCATGGGGTGGCTCCCCTTCAAAAGCAGTCCTTGCAAAAACGGCCCTCAATTCAATCCGATCCCCTTGACCATGATGAATAAGACCCCCGTTTCCATGATAAAAAAAAATGCAACAAAAAAAACCAACAAGTCCTATTCCCAGACGTCACTGCTATAAATGGACTAGTTTCGTGCGCATATCAAACTTGCCACAAAAGACAGAATGGCCTCATAATCATCAAAACAAATGTAATTGCGCACTTTATATCCCTCATGCAAGAGACTATAAATGATTCAAGCCTCAGACCGCCGGCTTGCCTTCTAGACTCGGCGGTTCATGGCTGCCGACGCGCCTGCAGCGGCGAGATCAGGTTTTCCACTGGCCGATCGAGCTGTGATCCGTGGTAGTCCGCTCGATGAAGATGTCACACTGCCAGGCCCCGCACTGGTACGTCGATTCAGGCTTGCCGCCGTGGCACCTGTCGCTCCAGAAACTCGTCTCGATGCTGCATTCATCGGCAAAGAACCCTTGCTCGGACTGGGTACAGTCCGCAGCATGCCCAGAACCTTGGGAGGATCCGGCAAAGGCCTCGACATAGTTATCGTGTTGTTTCGTTTGACCGGAGACGACTCTCTCGTCGGCATGCGAGGCACGGGTGCCATCTTCTGGCCGGTGATGAACTCGTGGCGAACAGCATCCTCGGGCTTCAGGCGGCGATCGGGATCCCAGCGCAGGCAACGGGCCAGAAAGTCGATAAAGGCCTCGTCGTCGCACTTGAGCGCCTGCTGGAGCGTCTTGGAGGACGGGCGTCTTCTGCGACCCTTGGACGAAACTGTCAAGCGAGGCTTGCCCATCGAGTCAAAGAAGAGCTTTTTGCGGGTGCTCTTTTCAATCAAGTGCTTCTCAGGTGGGCCGAAAACTTCCATGATGCATGCAAGCTGTTCCTGCTCATTCTCGCCAGGGAAAATGGGCACACCAGTGAAGAGCTCAGCAAGAATACAGCCGACACTCCACATGTCAATTGGCAACCCATAAGTCATTCCCAGGATAACCTCTGGAGATCTGTAGAAACGAGATTGAATATAGGTATAAACCTTTTCGTTCTCAAAGCAGCTCGAGCCAAAGTCGATGACCTTGAGTTCGGATTGCAGAGGATGCTTGAGCAGAATGTTTTCCGGCTTCAAGTCGCAGTGGATAATCTTGCGTTGCTTGAGAAGAATCAGGGAGCTGAGAATCTGCTTGGTAAAGCGGCGAATGATCTTCAGAGAAAAGCCGCGGAAAGAATGCGCCTTGATAAATTCGTAAAGGTTCATATCGAGCAGCTCAGTGGAGATGCACAGATGCCCGCGAAAATAGAAGCTCTGCGTGAAATTGACCATGCTGTGCCTATCTTGAGGATCCTGTCACATTTGGTCAGTGCATGTCATGGGGACTAAGAGTGCTGAGAGCCTTACCCATTCGCGAAGCTTTTGCAAAATGTTGACTTCTACCAGAGCTTGCTGGTGGAAGCGCTTCTTGTTGCGGATGATTTTGATGGCTACCAGCTTTCCCAGCTTGTGGTCAATGCATCGCAGTACCTGTCCAAAACTACCTTTTCCCAGGATGTCTACAATCTCATAGCGGTATGCTAGGTGGTCGCCGGCTATAATGGTGTAATCGCCACGATCGTCGTCATAGCCAAAGTTCGGGGCATCCGACTGCAAGTCACCCACGACTTTGCGGGCGCTCTGCGTTCCGCAAAAGTAAATATCGTTATAGTCAATGATCTCGCCTCGCTCGTAAATATTGAGCATGGCGATACGGATGGCTTCCTGAGGGCCCACACGCTCCTTGGACGTCGCTCTCTTCTTGAGAGCGTCCAAAGTTCGAGCGGCAATGTCAGTCTCTTTGCGTCGGGAACCCATCTTGCGCATCTCATCGTTGGCGGCCAAATCATCCTTATCGAGCTCGTTTGCGCTGTAGACGCCTGTTTGCCGCAAGGTCGTCGATGAGCTCTTTGGTTTTAGTGACTTGGAAGTTGCAGAGTTCTTGATGCGGCTGAGAGGCATCGTGTTTGAGTCACCAGACTCCTTGCGGTTGCCCCAGGACTCGCTTTTCGAGTGGGGTAACATTGTCAGGCTTTGGGCAGAGCTCTTTCGTGCTCGCTGATCGCTGGCAGTGTTCATGGCAGCCGAAATCGTTGGGCTGCGAGTTTTGGCGTTGTACAGGTTGTTTGTCGTAGCTGACATAGGCAGGCGGGGAACTGCCTCTTGCGAGGACTTGTCGCCAGTATCATGTGCGTCGCCGTGGTTCTTGGATGCGCTGCGTTTCCAAGACATGCTCAATCTACGTCGAAGTGAGCTCATGGACGAAGGTGTAGGCGGCTCATCAGGAGTGGGCGCAGGCGCTGGCGACTTTGGCACATGCTTGCTGGCATCAATCGACTTGGTGCTCTGCTTCTTGGAGTGCGGGCTGTCGGTAAAGTTGCCAGTAACGGTGGCGTAGTCACCGCTGACCTTGGATCGCTTGTGTCCATCAAAGTCGAAGCCGCCCTTGGGGAGCGAAGATGAAAGGTAGGGCGACATGCTGTATTTGTGGCTACTAGGCTCCTGGATAATGATGGACGAAGAATCGGACGAGGCTGCATCCGGGGGGGACACGTTCTTTCGGTGGCTGTGATGTACAGTGCTGCTACTTCTCAGCGCTGGCAGTTCCATGGTATCATCGTATCGGTTCTGGAAAAAAGAGCTCTTGGAGGCCGTCATGGGAGTCGTCGGCGTCTTGGGAACCTGTCGGCTAGGCGGTGGGCTACACGGAGGCTCCTTGACAGGCTGCTCCTGCAGGGCGGCGACTTTGGCGGCGGTCGGGATGCTCAGAGGGGCAAGATTGAGAGGCGGGAGAGTCAAAGGCTGCAAATGCTTTCTGGATTGGTTTGCCTGCTTCTCCTCCTTGTTGGATGTAGTGATTGTACTCTTTCTGGCGCTGGGCCGACGCTTGGGCTTTGCAGGCTCGGGCATTGCAGGCAATGAAATACTGCCGGTTGAGTTGCTGTGTATGCTGAGAGTTTCCACAGAGCCAAGGCCGGACCGCTTCTTGTCCATAAAGTATGGGCCAGCAGGTGCACTGTCTTTGGGCGACTCGTAAACCTTGGGAATGGCAGGCACTGGGGGAACATCTTCATCAGCTTCATTCTGACTGGAGCTGTTCTGGGAATTGCCACTAGTTTTGGGTGCCGGTAGACGTGAGCTCGAAGTCGATGCCTGGTTGCGCAACTGTGTGTGGCCAGTCGAGGGTTGGGTGGTGGTGAAGCTGCTGGCGGACCCAACCGAAAGGCCAGAGATGTGCGATTTTCGGGTGTGGTCTGGAGTGGTACAAGCGGAGGACGGCGTGAGCGATGACTTCCTCGGATTGATCAAAGGTGATCCCGAGGTCGATCTATTATCCATCGATACTGGCGGTGGGGGTGGCAGGCTGCTAGGTTGGCTGATTGGCTGCGGCGGCGGGGGCATCATGGACATGCGCTTCATACGGCGAGTGTCTGTAGGGCTGATGGTTCTCGCTCCTAAGCCACTGACATGAGTCGAGTGACCTGTGCCGGGCATCATGGAAGCTCTCTTGTTGACGGCCGAGGACGCATTGAGGCCGCCACGGTTGTTGGTGTAGAGACGTGGCGAGCGAGCGGCCAGTGACAGGCGATTGGATTCCACACCATGAGCACTGAGGCCTGGCTGGGCGACGCGCGGGGGAGGTTGCACAGACTTGGTCTTGGAGGCTCTGGACGTGTTGAATGGTCTAGTCGAGTCGGAACCATCGATCGAGGTCCGGGTCGAATCCGAACCAGCACGGTCGGAGATGATGCTCGGCCGTCGCCGTTGGGCACTAGAGTATGTGTCCGAGTCAATCAGAATTCCAGGGCCTACCGACTTGCGAGGCGCTTTGGCGGCCGTGCTGACATTGGAGACGGGGGGATATTGGCTCTGGCGACGGGCGCGGACTGGGGCAGGAGCTGTGAGACCTTCTCCCGATGACGACCATGACGAGGCGATTGAAGACGTGCTAGGCTGCCGACCAGAAGGGTTCGGCTTTCCGATGATGGAGCCAGAGCGTCCTGCGCGTGTAGCCGTCGTCGCTGTCGCCGAGGGGACGGAGCCCCGGTTGCTGCCAGGGGCCATCTGCGCGGAGCTCGTCTTGTCGGAGGATTTGGCAGCAGGCTTGCCCTTGTGGTCGAGGATGCTACCAGTTCCAGTGGGAGAGGGGAATTGTGTGAGTTTGAAGTCGGTCGACGCGGATTCGATACTAGCGTGAAGGTCGTCGAAGCTGACAGAGGGGAGGAAGTCGTAGGAGCCCGACGACTGGCGGGCAGCATCGTCGTTTCGATTGAACGAAAAGTGCGAGTGGCTCGAGGGCGCGCTGAGCATTGGTGCGTTTGACACCGGGTTGGTGCCTGCGGTCGAGATGGTCGAGGAGAGATTGGAAGCGGATTGGGGACTGGAAACGGTATTCACGTTAGCTGCAGGCACGCGGGAGAGCAGTCGTTGGTTGTGCGATGGCGTACAGTCTGGTGGGAGAGGTTTCCCGCCCTCGAGGCCCAGCTGTCCGGCTCCCTCTCAGGGTCATAGAGCCGACGACAGCAAGGCAGGGAAGGACCGAGGAAGAAAAGTAGGCGAGACGGCGGATTGGGGCTCACGGCGAGCCAACGTCTCGGGGGCCTCAGTCCGATCGGGGAGCTGAGTGCATTCGAAAGGCTACCTCATCCCGAAGCTGATGGGGTTCCGTGGGCAAGCGAAAAAAAAAGGCAGGGACAAGATAGGAGGTGTGACGGGGAGGCGAAAGCGAGGCGACGTCGGAGACAAAGAAGGGGAGAAAAAGCTGCAGCGGGCAGCAACGGACAGGTGAGGGCTAGGAAGCTGCCGGGCAGAGAATCACGGACCAAGCGAGTCGAGCTTGGGGTTGAGAGAGAAGATAGGAGAGAGCCAAAGGCAGCGTTTCAAGCCAGCTCTTGGTTGTTTTTCGAGATGAGGGATGCGGAGGTTGAGACCCACTGGAGGGGCCCTGGGATGGTGACAGCAGCAGTAGTAATTACAGCGGCATCCCACAGGTATAATATGGAGTTGGAGATATGCGGCCGCCTAGTACCACCAGCTGAAAATGGAAATCAATTCGGTTGGTATTGTTTAGATTTTTCTGGCATTTATTCTCACAATGCAATATGTCGCAGCGCGACATTGGCCTTTGTCTGGCTGCTGCATGGCTGTCAGCCTGTCACTCGCATGAGCGTGCTGCAGCATGCGCTAGTGACCTGACCCAGCAGCGTGCAGTGGGCAGGCACCAGATTGGCAGGGCACACCCACCAATCCTGCCAGCTGCCAGCTGCCAGTGAAGACTTGGAGGCGCCACCCAGGCGGTCAGAGGGCAAAACGGCCGTCCTGCAGACTGGTCACGGCGGGCCGGCCTCTGCTGTCTGTCTGTCTGCTGCCAAGCACCCAAGTTGGCGCTCGCAGGTACCGGCTACTTGCGTGGCATGCATCCTTCACCCACGGCCCGGCGCGAGACGGCACAGACCCTTGGTACAGGTACAAGCTCCAAGCAGCCCGTCAATCACATACGTCTGGATCCAATGGAATACACTCAAAGGGAAAAAAAGAGTCGTTCCGCAAAAACAATTCTTCTTTTTGGTGCATGTTCAGCTTTCAGATCTTTCTCAACCATAAAACAACAAAGGCGTCGTCCCGTCCCTCGTCCACGCGCCAGTCCTGCTGCTGCCCGCCATGACTTCAGTGGGCGCGCCGCTAAATCAAGGAGCCAGCCTTCCGGCCCGCTAAAAATTCAGGGTTGTACCTCCATCTGGCGGCCCATCTCGCCATCATCGCCAGGTACCTCGGGGCTCATCTCCTTCTCCAACCACCGCTAATGATGACGGCAGATGGGTCAGGAGGGGATCGAATCGCAGTCAGTATCAGGCTAAAGCTTGGTTTAATTATTAACCACGAAAACAATAAACAAACATTGAACCTGCACGCGGCCAAACTACTGGTCCCCAAGTCCGTAGTTGTCGTGCCCCCCCCCCCCCAAAAATGTGGCGCGCCAATCACGCCCCAGAAAAGGAGCCATGTCAGGGGCACAGTGGCTCCGGCCGACCTGCATTGCCGTAATTAGCAGGCGGAATTATTACTTCTGAGGCTACGGGGTAGTTACCAGTGACTAGTTAGCTGGCTTCATCATTCGCCTTTGTGTTGAGGATCGGCAACGTGGTCGACCTGGCAGAACGTCGATACTTTTCTATTGTCATCGCGATAGGAGCCTGTTGGCGATATTGTGGCAAGAGAGCTCAAAGCGTGCAGTCATGACAATTGATCCCACAGACCAAATGTGCGGGCTTTTCATCCCGCTGCCCTGAAGAGCAGATGACAACCTTTGCTTGTGGCCGCAAACAAATCCATGATGCACGCACTGTCATAAGTAGTGCTGCAGCATCTGAAAAGAGAGACTGCCCAAACTCCGTCTTGTACGATTTTGGTCTCTTGCAGCATCATTTCGATTCATCACGTCGCCGGAAGCGCCTTGTGGTCGCGTTATATACCACGCCTCACACTCTGACATGCAGGCCCCATCAGATGGAGGCATGGCATGCCCTTTGCAGCCTTGAAACATGGACCCAACTGTCGCCATCCGCCACAGAGGCCGGCTTTAACAGCCCTGCAATCGGAATCTGCATAATATTGGGCAACGGACAATTCATGCCGCCTGATTACAATTGCCATTTTTGTGGCGACCCGACCCCACTAACCCCAGTGAACGAACAACCTACACACAAGCCGTCCATCACGTTTCATACCCTACTTCCTGTTGCCTACCCGAGACTCCAAGTTGGAATATCCGATTCAAACAGACACACCACGTTGTCTTTCTAGGTGCTAGGTAGACGAGAGAACAATCCCTTGCGTAAACCTTTGAAAATCGAAAAAAAGCATATTTATTCATTGAGACTGTTCAGCAATCAATCGAGCACTATGAGACACAAACTCGCAAACGGCCTAGAAGCCTCTATGTCTAAATTTCATTTCTAAAACAAACCGCAGCTGTGTGGGTACGCCTGTCCCGTAAAGTCGTTTCGGCGCTGCTCAAACGACTGGCTCGGCGTCTGAATCGTCAGGTTAAACGCCGACGGTCCCTGCCAGTTGCCCGTCACGCTGCGCAGCGGGTACCACGCGCCCTTTACCAAGTCGACATCTGCGCACTTGAGGCCGTTGAGGTAGTTGCCGCCCGTGGAGACGACCAGCGGCCTGACGCGCGTGTCGGTCGCGCCGTCGACGCAGCTAAACGCGTTGCCGTGGCCGAAGAAGACGTCATTCTCATTGTCGGCCGTCGTGCACAGCGAGTGCCGGCCCGTCTCCGCGGCGCGGTAGAAGCCCGAGTACACGAGGGTGAAGTTGTTGGCGTCGACGCTGATGCCGCCGTTGGTCGGCTTGGTCCAGCCGACGGCGTACCACGCGCTCGGGAACTGCGCGCTGGGGTACACCTTGGCGAGGCTGGCGGGCGGGCCCGTGTCCTGCGGGAAGAAGGCGACGTTGGTGAGCGCCGACGCGAGCGGGCGCAGCTGCTGCGTGATGTAGTAGGACCAGGGGAGGCCGTCCTGGCGGCTGTAGCCGGTAAAGGGGTTGGGGTAGTAGTCAATGTTGAGGCCGGCCGCGGCGCAGGCGGGCTTGATGACGGGGCATGGGCCGCCGGGTGTAGGGACTGGGATGGTGGTGGTGGTGGTGGTGCTGGGATATGAGCTAGAAGAAGTTGTGCGGGTGGAGGTTCTGGTAGACGTGGTCGTGTCAGAGGTGGTTGTGCGGGAAGAGGTCGTGCTGGACGAGGTCGTGTCAGAAGTGGTTGTGCGGGTAGAAGTCCTGCTGGACGAGGTCGTGTCAGAGGTGGTTGTGCGGGTAGAAGTCCTGCTAGATGTGGTCGTGTCAGAGGTGGTCGTGCGGGTAGAAGTCCTGCTGGACGTGGTCGTGTCAGAGGTGGTTGTGCGGGAAGAAGTCGTGGGAATAGACGTCGTGCTAGAAGATCCTGTGCTAGAGCTAGTCGTGGGAATAGATGTCGTTGTAGTAGACGTGGTGGTCTGGGTAGATGTTGTTGTCGGAACGGACGTGGTAGTTGAGGAAGAAGTTGGCTCCGAAGTTGTGGAAGATGTGGTAGAGGACGAGGTAGGCTCAGTGGTAGTCTCTGTGGTGGAAGAAGTGGTGGAAGAAGAGGTTGGCCTAGTGGTAGAAGAGGTGGTAGAGGACGAGGTAGGCTCAGTGTAAGAAGACGTGGTGGTTGAGGAAGAGGGGGGCTCCAAGGTGGTAGAAGAAGTCGTCGAAGAAGAGGTCGGCGTTTGGGTAGATGTTGTTGTTGGAACAGACGTGGTGGTTGTGGAAGAGGTAGATACAGTAGTAGAAGATGAAGACGTGGGTAAAGTAGTAGAAGATGTGGTCGAGGAAGAGGTAGGCACAGTAGTAGAAGATGTGGTCGACGAAGTGGTAGGCACAGTAGTAGAAGACGTGGTCGACGAAGTGGTAGGCACAGTAGTAGATGATGTCGTTGAGGAAGAAGTAGGTACAGTGGTAGATGATGTCGTTGAGGAAGAAGTAGGCACAGTGGCAGATGATGTCGTTGAGGAAGAAGTAGGTACCCGAGTAGTAGAAGTCGTGGTAGAAGACGACGTAGGCCTAGTGCTGGAAGACCTCGTTGAGGTAGACGACGTACAATCACTGATCAGAGGAGTCTGCACAATAACCGTCGTACCACCGCATACTGTAATGGTGGTTGCTGTCGGGAAAACACCGACCCACGGTATGGTGGTGGTGGTGATGGGCCCGCGAGCTTCATGCTCTCCGCGAACAGCAATGAGACCTGGATGATGCAGGTCCAATGCGGCAGCACGAAGAGACAAGGTCGCAAAAGCGAGTGTCGTAGCAAGACGAGTAAGGGCCATTGTGGTAAGAGATGGTAGCTGCCTGCTCCCAAGAAAGTCGTACAAGTCGAAAGACTTGAGCTGGACTTTATACTTTTTTTTCTTTTCCTCCCACGAGGCGTCGTCTTGGCCGCAATTGCAGATCAATTGCTCGTTTTCAACGTAGTAGCACCAGACGATTTCTATGACGAGACATGCATGCGCTTTGCTATATTACGTGCATGCAGTCTGCTTATATCGTCTGCATGCAGAGGGCTTCTAGACCTCTCAGCCCCATGCATGCCGTGATGTCTGCAGCGGCTGGGCAAGGTTCAGCTGTCTTCAGCTCATCAGCTCAAGAAAGCCACCGGGAAATATCCATCCGCTTGCCGCGATTAGGTCCTGGCCCCCAAGATACGAATTCATCAATCCCCAAGAGTGGTGCGATGGAGTGGACTTTTGTTCAATTTGCAATTGGGGGCTGCGCCAGTTCCGCGGGTGTGGCTTGTAAGGGCTGGAGCATCGATCTTGGCTGCTACGTTGCACTACCTACTTGAGCTGACTTTTTTCAGACGAAAATAGATTTCCTCTTTTGACGGGATAGTGAGAAGATTAGATAGACAGTCAAGGACAATATTCTCTTCTTCAATTTTACATAAGCACTCTTTTTTCAAGGTGAGCATTCATTCCCTGCATCGAGCTAAATCCCCAGACGGCGGACGGCGCAAGGCCTAACAAAAACCCCACCGGCTCTGCTCTGGGGTAGTTAGCAGCGGGTCAGTGTCGTCCGCCCGCCGCCCGCCTCGGCATGTCGGCAATAACGTCACATGCCCTCTTTGCCCATCTTCAAGCATTCACCGCGCCCATCAAGCTCGACCATCTCAACACCCAGCCATGCGCACTCTTCTCTCGACCTGAGACGCGCAAACATCATGGCCGACACCAAGACCGCACCCGCCGCCGACAATGCGACGCCCACGCAGCGCCACGGCCTGTTTGGCGGGCTCGCCGCGCTCCGCGAAAAAGCCAACATTCAAGACCGCCTGGTTGAAAGGTTTGTCCGCCGCCGCCGCCGCCCTCCGGGACCACCCATTGCGATGAATCCTTCTCGCTAATAGCGGCTTCACCTTTTAGGCTCCTCGCCCAAGTCATCCCCGCCGAGGACGGCGAGGTCAGCTTCACGCTCGACGAGGACGTCGCCCACGCCCACCGCGCGCCCGAGTTCAGCCTCGGCACCATGTCGTACAACTTTCGGCGCTTCAACGCCCGCGCCGGCGTGCTCTTCAAGCTCCAGGACCTCAGCGAGTCGCTGCTCGAGTGGCAGAAGCCCACGCAGACGCTCTCGCTCCTCGCCGTCTACACCTTTGTCTGCCTCGACCCGCACCTGCTCGTCGCGCTGCCGCTCGTGCTGCTCGTCCTCGCCGTGCTCATCCCGGGCTTCATGGCCCGCCACCCGGCGCCCCCGCGCGGCACCCTCTCCAGCGAGCAGGGCGTCGGCTACTCGGCCGCCGGCCCGCCCCTCGCGCCCCCCGTCACCGTCGCGCCCGTCCGCGAGCTCAGCCGCGACTTTGTCAAGAACATGCGCCGGCTGCAGAACCAGATGGGCGGCTTCGTCCACGCCCACGACCTCGTCGTCGAAAAGGTCCTGCCCCTCACCAATTTCAGCGACGAGGCCCTCTCCTCGACCGTCTTCCTCGGCGCCGTCGTCGGCATCCTCGTCACCATGACGACGGCTCACCTCGTCCCCTGGCGCTTCGTCCTCCTCGGCGGCGGCTGGGCGCACATTTGCGCCGCGCACCCCGTCGCCGTCCAGCTCGTCGCCGACCTCCGCGCCGGCAAGTTTGGCGACCTCGCCGCCGCCGCCGGCATGGACAAGGTCGCGGCCGAGGCCAAGGAGGGCGGCGACCGGGCAAAGTCGCTCGCCGACCGCTGGATCGCGTCCGACGTCATCCTCGACACGGCGCCCGAGACGCGCGAGGTCGAAATCTTTGAGCTGCAGCGCAAGACGCGCCCCGGCGAGTGGGAGCCCTGGGTCTTTTGCCCCTCGCCGTACGACCCGCTGTCGGCGCCGCGCGTCGCCGGCGACCGCCCCGGCGGCACGCGCTTCTTCGAGGACGTCGCCGCCCCGGACGGCTGGGAGTGGAGCGAGAAGAAGTGGGCGCTCGACCTCTGGAGCCGCGAGTGGGTCGAGGAGCGCATCATCACCAGCGTCGAGGTCGAGACCGAGGGCGAGCGCTGGGTCTACGACATGTACGACGACGACGAGGACGTGCTGCGTCGCTCGCGCGTCGTCGAGCACCCCGACGCAGAGGCCGCCAAGAACCTCTCCCACACGAGCTGGGAGGAGGGCGAGGACGGCAACGGGCTCAAGGGCGAGTGGAGGAGGAGACGCTGGGTACGGCTGGTGAAGCGCAAGGCTAGCCTGGTGGACTATTCATGAGTGTGGGGGGGCTTCTGCGTCATGAGCAGAACTGTACATATAGCGGAATGAAAACAACGACTAATGATGAAACCGTATTCTGTAACTTTTGGCAGATGGGAATGGATCTTCATTATTAGAGAGTGAAAAATGTCCTGGTATAATGTTCCGAGTAAATGCCCGCTATATGCTCTCAAACTCGTCCTGTCCGCGCGTAAATACTACGACACACGTCAACAACATTCTTATTCTACAACCATCTTGTCCAGAATGGCCAGGATACCGTCCGTCTTGCCGCGGCCACCGTCCAGCTCCAGCGCCATCTTCCTCGCGCGGTCAATCAGCGTCGCCAGCACCTGGTTCGTGTACGCAAAGCTGCCTGTGCTCTCCATGTACGCGACGGCGTAGCGCTTGACCTGAGTGTCCGTCGTCTTTTGCTTGAGGATGTTGATGAGCTGCAGGTCTTCTGGGTTGGAGCGGATGCTGTGGATGACGGGAAACGAAAACTTGCCCTCCGTCAGGTCCTCGCACATGCCCTTGTGCTGCGAGTACTCGTCCGACTTTAGGTTGACGTAGTCGTCGCGGATCTGAAAGATGAGGCCGACGAGATTGACGAGGGGCACGCAGTCGAGCCCGCCGCCGCCGCCGACGGACGCCGCCGACTCGGCCTGCATGAGCTTGATGCCGAGGCGGAAGAGCCCGCCAGTCTTGTTGCCGACCATTTCTAGGTAGTCGTCCTCGGACGGGCACGTGAGGGTGTCGCGCCAGAAGAGGTCCATGCCCTGGCCGCGGTGCAGGTTGACGAGCTCCTCGGCAAACGTGGCCAGCGCCTGCTGGTTGTTGAGGGTGAGCAGCTCCTGCAGGGCGGCAAAGTAAATGTAGTTGGCCGAGTTGATGGTCTGGGCGACGCCAAAGATGTGGTGGGCGACGGGGAAGCCGCGGCGCAGCTCCGAGTTGTCCTGGACGTCGTCGACGAGCAGCGACGACTCGTGCAGCATGCCGACGACGCGGGTGATGACCTCGAGGCTCACGGGCGGCACCTGCAGCCACGCGTCAAAGGCGGCGATGAGCTGCGAGCGAATGTCCTTGCCCGGGTGGCTGATGGTGTAGCTAAAGGGCCCGCGCACGATGCGCTCCTTGTCGGCGGTCCAGGAGCGCGGCGGCGTAAAGTTGAGGTCCGCCGTGGCGTACCGCGACGGGTCCGAGGCGACGGTGGGTGAGAGCTGGTGCTGCATGATGGCCGAGGAGCTCTGCCGCGTCGGCGACTTGAGAGAAGAGGAGCCGGTGGCACCGAAACTGAGGGCAGAGGGCCGACGGCGGTGTTGTTGCTGGTGGTGGTGGTCCTCGGGGAAGCTGCTGCCGGATCGGGGCGAGGGCACCGGCGAGACGGCAATGGAGGAGAGGGTGGGAGCGGGCGCCTGTGGCGACGACTGCTGCTGCTGCTGCTGCTGGCCGTACGACATCCGCGCGCTGCCGTTGCTAGAGGTGCGAGGGGGAATCGCCGCGGGCAGTGAGAAAGAGTTTGAGGACGTGCGGGCGCCTGATGTCGTCGGCGTTGGCGTCGTCTGTGTGGGGTTGGTGGTGTCGTCGTCTGGCGATCCCACAGCTGCACTCTTGGCCGGACCCATCTTCAGCAGGCCCGAGGCAGACGGGGAAAGGGGGGAATTCGCGATGGATATATATTAGAGCACTGAATTTGTCGATTTTCCTTTGGGAGGCAGATGCGCGAACTCGCCGGGTTTCGAGGCGCTTCGGAGCGGTTCCACTCACGAACACACTTGTTGAGGATACGAACAGGCAGCGATATTTCCCTTGGCGTCACGCGGGGAGAGGAAGGACGTGCCGGCGCAGCCGATGACGTGTTATCGTGTAAAAGAAGATGCCGAGTAGTGTGGTGAATCGGGTTCCTCGGATAGATGAACAACACCCTTTTGTGGTGAATGGTGGCTGAGGAGCGGCAAGAACTGAAGAGGGGCGCACTCCCGCTGCTCGTTGGCTGCCCACGGTCCGTTCGGGATGGCGAGAGGATGCCCTTTGAGGGATGACTGATCAAAACAACGTAAGGGCTTCGACAGGATTGAAAAGGGGATCGAATGGCAAAAGAAAAAAAGAAGCGAGCCGTTCTCAAAAGAGCGCACTGAGTTCTGCCTGAAACTGATGTTGACGTGTCAAGAAGTCGAGAGACCTGGACTGATCCAAGACAAAAATCATCATGTGAAGTGGCTCAGGTGGCATCGCTAGCGGCGGTTAGGAGGCGCTACTGAAGCCGGGGAAGAGGCCCGAGAGCATCATTTTTAGCACAATTTAGTGCTCGTCCTAGCACACCTCGGGGGCAGGGGTCTCGGAGGGGCATGGAGGGGAGCTTATAGCGGCCAAGAGCGCTGGAGTAGCAATATAGCGGTCGTTACTGGTACCTTAACCTAGGAGGCGACCCTCAACTGCTGGTGCTACCGAGGCACCAACAACACCAAGGCACTGACGGTGGTGTACCTATTTTACGATGGAGGTATCTCAGAATGGATAGATGGACGCGGGTAAGTCAAGATACGGCAACCAAAAGATATTGACCATCGGAGAGTCAATGAAAGATGCCACAGCTAGCTGGGTGTAAGAGGAATGTGTGGCGCCTGAAAGCACATTGACAGGAACCAAATACACTTTCATAACATTCGTAAACATTTCAAACAACTTGTAATTTACATGTGCTTATAACAAACGACAAGGTCCCAGCTCGGCCTAAAGATTCTTCAACAATGCCTTGCATTTCCACCGAGCAGCGGCCCACGACAGGTTCGTTTAGTGGCAGTGTTTCTGGCAGTTGACAATAGTGTCCCGTGTCTACTTGAGAGCCTTTCGCAATGCCTGGCTGGACTTGGACATATATATATATACTCGCCGCACCTCCACAGTAGACGAGAAAATTTCCTGAACACGGCGAATGAGCAAAGCTGAAAGTGGCTAGCTGCGGGCCAAAATATATGCATAATCACTTTATAGAATGGGCGCAACATGAGACACATGTTCGGTGCACTTCCTAGCCTGTAAGCTTTGCGGCTATTGACCCGGCTTTTTCACTATTCTGTGGCTCGCCCAAGACATGCTGCGTCCGGTGTTGTATACCAATTTCAGCCGCCGCACATGTATTGCGTAAGAACAGTTCGATATTGATCAAGAAACCAGAGTTACGTGGCAGACCTGAGCAGAGTAGGAAATCAGGCGGCGCCAGGCTTCGCAAGGCGGATACATCGTGGAAAAATAAGCGACATCCGGCTCGGCGCGGACCTATGCGTATTCAACGCTGCCTAACCGTTGCGCGATCAAGTAGTGCTGTTAGATATGGCAAACTATCATTAGAAAAGGTAAATATGTAGCGACGAATGGAGCTGAGTCTGGTTTGCTAAGCAAATGGTGAGCAACACTTGTGTGAGCAGGAGAAGGGAGCTGAACATTGAATCAAAGGTTAAAGTGAGGTAGGCCTCTTATGCTCAAGCTCGAGAAATGAATCAATTTTTTTTTCAATAAAGTTAACAATGATAGAGATTTGGCGCACGCTGGATCTGGGAGAAGACTCGGCTCTTACGTCGCGACACCTTTGTCCCAGCGGCCAATCGTATTACAGCGCCTGGTTTCAGCGATTGAAATGAAATGTAAATTACAAGTAGAAAATTTACCGAGAATACCATCCGTTTCCCACCAAAGCAAATGGCATAGCTGCTGACAGGAGCGCATAGGGGAGCCTGGGCTCGAGGTCATCATTATAGTGCGGATGCACCATGGACAGTCTCAAGGTGTGTCATAGCTACTTAGGCAGCATCGTGATCGCCAGAAAGTGTCATGAAATGAAAGATATATTAAAGTCTCAGTGCAATTGGGTATTTGATCAAGCCATCGTCATAATAATATCCTCGCGATAGAAAAAGTTGAATCACTGTTTAGCCTTGGTTTGCTGAACAGCGCGTTGGCCTGTCGCAGTGGACCGAAAGAAGAAGAATGCCAACACTGCGCCGACTCCAAGAATGACAATGTTTCCTGAATACTACTGTTAGCGCATGGTCTACCTTTTCATTTTCTTGATCGCTTCGTTCGACTTACCAGCGATGAACCCCGTGATGGAGCTGACGACGGATCCCAAACTACTGATTGCGTTGCCGACGACGTGCAAGATGCCGCTGAGCAGCCCGGTGATGGTGCTGAGAATAGCATGAATGATGCCGTAGATGCCGTTGAACAGCGACGCGATGGTCTGATAGACGAAGTCGACCAGGTCGGTGATTGCAGTGGTGATGGCCATGTTGACGGGACGTGGTGATTAGGCTGATGTTGTTTGGAATAGTACCTGGAAGAAAAAGATTGATGGCCGAGAGATCGTTTTTGAAATGCCGGGTAAAAATTAGATTAATAATTTAATGGACGTAGCAATTTAATCACAAACAGAAATGTTGAGAGCTTGCGCTTTTGTACCTGGAAAGAACAGCTTGGAGGGCGGGACGACGTCATTGATTTCGTCGTCTGCACGACACCAGATCATCATAATGCTAGACGGACCAAAAGCTTGATTCAGCTGGGGTAGAAGGCTGGAAGTGGGCAAAATCACCGCTGCACTAACTGCTTTGCGCGACGCCATGCAAGCCACTGCAACCCAATCTTGGTCTGTCGCGTGTGCCATGCGTGCCATGATAAAAACCGTTTCATACTCTTGGTACTGCGTGGAGTAACTAAACCCAGGTCGACTTCTTTATCCACAACTCCATTGCGTCCGGTGTTCCTGTGCCGCCTGCTGCGAATATCGCGTCGGCTGTAGCTACATTACCATGTCTCAACCACGGCAATCACCTTTGTCTTTGCTATAGGGAAAGAATTCAGTAATTTTGCTGTTTTTTCTTCTTCTTTCATCCAGCAGTCCATTGTCTGCCCCGGTATTTATTCCAGAGAAGAACCAAAGTAGTAAAAGGAGCAAAAAGCGATGACAGTTTAATCTTTTGGCAGCCATTGGATCCATTCACCTTACGCGCCTTTAGTCAATTTATAAACAATTTCCGGTGCTGTGGCCATGTCAGAGTCCTCATGCTCCTGGAGCTCTATGAATCTATGCTGTGCCTCACTCTCAATTCTCCTCTATTAAACGGATGACTGTTCCAGATTAGCACCTGCCAGTCACAGTGCTGTTTCAGCCTCCATGTCAATCATGACCTTGATTTGATTCTCTTTGTCATTGATCAACGCGTGGAACCCATCCTCCACGACTTTGTCAAACGGAATCATTTTGGTAATCATACCCCCTGGACGAATCCGACCTGTATCTGTATAAGCGATTGCGGCCGCGAGGAGCACTATGCTACTTGGAACCTACCAGTAGCAATTGCTGCAATGACTTCATCAAAGTCTTTCGAAGCATATGTAGATCTGGCCAACATTAGCTGAGCCTCCTCTCGGCGGGCCAACTCGTTACTCACACTCCCGTATATCGAATCTCGCGAAAACTAATCTTGTTCATCGGCACCGGCAGATCCCTCGCCCAGACGGCAATGTTCACCAGCGTCCCCCTCGCCTTGAGCGAATCAAGCGCCTGCCCGACCGCCGCCGCGACCCCGGCCGCATCGTACGCAATATCCGCCATGTTGCCGCCCGTAATCTCCGCCACCCGCGCCGCCAAGCTCTCCCGCGCCGGGTCGACGACGTGGTGCGCGCCAAACGTGAGCGCAAACTCGCGGCGCCTGGCGCTCACCTCGCTGACAATGATACGCGCGCAGCCCCGGCCGGCCAGCGCCTGCACCACCGCCAGACCAATCGGCCCCGCGCCGAGCACCAGCGCCGTGGAGAGGTCGCCGGCCGGCGTCGGCGCCGAGCAGTCCACCGCGTGCCACCCGACGGCGAGCGGCTCGACCAGCGCGCCCACCTCGAGCGGGATGCCGTCGGGCAGCCTCTTGACGCACGCTGCGGGCAGCACCACGCTCTCCGACAGCCCGCCGCCCCAGCCGCTGACGCCGACGACGCCGCGGTTGTCGCAGCAGTTGACGAGGCCGCGCGCGCAGGCCCGGCAGTCGCCGTCGTACATGAGCGGCAGAACGCAGACGCGGTCGCCGACGGAGACGTCGGTGATGCCCTCGCCAATCTCCGCCACGACGCCGGAAAACTCGTGGCCCATGGTCAGCGGCAGGCCCTCTTTGCTGACGGGGTGGGTGCGCTCGGCCGGCGGCATCAGGATCGGCCCGTCGAGGTACTCGTGCAGGTCGGAGCCGCAGATGCCGCAAAACTTGGGTACGATGCGCACCTGGCCGGGGCCGACGGAGGGCACGGGCACGGTGTCGATGCGAATGTCCTTGCGGTTGTGAAAGCGCAGCGCCCTCATAGTGGCCGCGGCCGGCATGTCGGACGGTGGAGGGAATGCCATGGAGAAGCACACAGGACGCCTGTTTGCGATTGCAAGTATTGTTGCGTTTTGAGGAGCTCAAAGTGGAAACAATGCGAGTGCAGAATGCCGTCAATAATGTGCTGGCGAAGTGAGGAGCGTTGCAACTGAATGGGGAGAGCGGAAGCGCACCAGCATAGATGCTGTAGGGACGAGATGGCGCCTATTGTATGTCATGCATCGTATAACATGGGCAAGGAGAAAGAAGCAGCATTAGTTACCCCGCGGCTGGGTCTGACGGCAAGCGCTCCGGTGAGACCAGAGCTTGAATTTGCCCAAAATAGCAATGGGACGCTTGGGACCAGAAGCCATTGCGGCATGATCTTAGTGCTCTGATTTAGATGGCAGAGGCGCGATACACTTGGTTGAGCTAGGTGTTGATGGTAGTTTCTTGCAATTTACGGCGATGCACTTTAGCACCAAATGGGATGTGGGTGAAGTAAAGCGAGGTTCAGCGCTGCATAGAGACAACGCTGCGTTTCTGTCATCTTCCACGTCGTTAAAACTCTCCAGTAAAGAAACGAAAAACAACAATGCTTCATGGAAACCACGTCCGGAGCTTAGCGTCCGTGATCTGGCCCTGCCCAGTTGGTCTTGACTGTGTTCTAGGCATCCTGCTAGATTGCCTGATCCAGAAATAGGCACGATGTATGAGAGCATGTCTAAGCGACTACCCCAGGATTTCTACCATTACCCACTTCCCGCACATCAAATTTAGGCAGTTGCAGCCGCTGCATCATCATTATTTGTTCCTTACGAGTGGCATAAACCACCTGAAGCTAGTAGAGCAACAGAGGCGCCAGCACTGACGAGAAAATACAGCGAAAGTGGAATTTGGCCCTGAACCTTGATTTGGGGTTTCGGCAGCGCAGCTCGTTCCGTGCAGGGGATTTGGCCGCTAATGTTAAAAATTGCCGACCTCGGCACATTGAATGAGCGAGAATGGGAACTTTGTTCGGAGCCCTCTCGGAACCTGTAAATCAAAGCTAAACAAGGTAAATGCCTGAACAGTAACTAAATGTAAATGGCTTCTGCACCACTTGCGCTGAATACTCGAAGCAATCTGCTCATCTTTCCTGCGCGTGGGCTAGTTGGTGCAAACTCCGTTAACCTTGGCCAGCAGTTAGCACAACGTCTTCTTACGACCTTTGCAAGAAAGCCACCCGGCTAGGAAAGTACTCACGCAGACCAGGTTCTGCCCTTGACAGCAAAAAAAGATGCGGTGGTCACACTTGCCGCCGTACTCGCTGCACACGGGGAGTCTCTTTTCCAACGGGCCGCCCATGACCAAGCTGGCGAGAAAGGTGGCGGCGACAATTGCGAATTGCATGATGGGAAGAGTGCGATGATATGACAAGTTCTCTTTGGCTCATATACGTGACGGGACTCTTGCAGGAACCAGCTGAATATATATAGACGGCTCTGCCCAAGTCAAGCCCGGTGAGTGAACAGAGGCCGCCAATAATACCCGAGAAGCTTTTCAGCTCCTGCACCAGGGCACATCAGCGCTTACATGGGTTAGCTTGTGTTGCGATGCTTCGCGATAATGGCCAAAGTGTACTAGGGAGCGGAGCCAAAGGATTCTCTGCATAAGTCCTCTCATTCAGGCGTTTACATTTATTTCTGCACGAGACGAGCGTCTTCACACACGCGGAATGCCACCGAGGTTCCACCAGCGGTACCCTCAATGCTCGAAACTCCGGATCTTGCAAGTGTTTTACACGAGGTAATCTAACTGCTTCTGGAAAGATGGCGAATTTGGAAAAATCCTCAATGGAAACTGTGTAGCGAGAACTTCGAACCCAAACAATCGCCGAGCCTCTTGGCTCAGACTCGTGAACGTGCGGGCGCCGCCGGTAACGGTGCAGTTATGGGTTGATGACTCGAGCATAGCCACTATGCAACGGGCCGCAAGACGAGTGTCGCCGTCGTTGCTGATACAATGAAAGTCGATACGTTCAGATGTTTAACTGGCAAGCGTGATGGCTGCGCATTCCCTTGACCAAGGCAAGGCAGTCTCCTCACAGACGGGAACAGGGCACATGAAACTACACGCGGGGCCCAACGAGGGAAATGCTTAGGTGGCCGCGCGCATGCAGGCAATCCGGTCGGGAAATTCCAGGGGCGTTTACGCTTTTCTCGTACTGCACGCGGCGTGTAAGCCTCACATTGCTAATTTATAGAGGCATCGGCGATTGGTAAAGCGAGGAGCACTGATTTGTAGAAGCAACTTTTATGCTAAATACACTTTCCGAGGTAGCCATACTTGTAGCAATTCAACCATTGTTTTTCGTATTTTGTCAGCTCAGGAAACGAGTAACCGCGGGATCGCAACAGTGTAACAGGCAAATGTGCCGGGCCAATCCAGCTCTAGATGCCCTGTGCCATGTCAGACGCAATCTCACTAAACTCCTCCGGCTGCAACTCGTGCGACAGAATCACCCGAATCGTATACGTCGTGGCCATGACCGAGTCCAGCTGCAGCTTCTTCTCCCCGACAACCTTCATGATGTGGCCGAGGAGCGTCTCCATGGGGAGCGTCCGCGACGCGCGGTATGCGCACCGCACGGTGTCAATGTGCTGGCTCCGGATGACAATGTCGACGGCCGGCGGGCCCATGTACTCTTGATGATCGCCGTCGGATGCAGTTCGAACCTCGCCGGTGGCGCGATCGTAGTATTTGCCATCGACCACGGGGGTTCGAGCCTCGTCGTGCCAGCCGGGGCCGTGAAACTCCAAAGGGTGGGTGGAAGACATGGCTGTACAAGTGTTTGTGGGAGAAGATGTTGAATGCAGGTTTCGATGGGAGATTTGATGAAATTGTATCTCTTCTTGATGAAGTTTGCGTCGTGTTGAAAGGTTAGTGTAGAGGGAAGGCTCGAGAGATGGTGAGAGGATGCTTTTATAACAAGGTGACACAGCGGTGGAGCCGGGACGGGCGCAGTACAAGTGGTAGATCGGCAGCACCTGGCAGCCTGGCAGGCAGCATTACCTGCGTGGCGATACTCGAGGCTAGGTTTACTCTCGGTAAGCGTCATCTAATTCCTATCAAGGCAAAAGGCGCCGAACGGGTGTCTGAGCCTCGCCATTGATTGTGTACGTACCCGCGAGGTGAGTGGTAAGTGAGTGTTGAGTGAAAACGCCAAGAAGTGCAACGCCATGGGACTGTTGTACGAATTGACCCTGTTACTTTGACTAATCACGGGAGTTTGACTGTGCTTTTTCACGATGGCCAATCGATTTATTGTGTAAACTATCTACTGGTGCTCGTCGAGCAAAGAAAGACATTGAATGTAAAATATGCTCCGACTACGGTGCCAAGAGCCCATCCCGGTGCAATAGAGAGACTGGTCCAGTATCTGAATAAAAAGAGTGGTCAGATTTCATGTGCTGCCGTCTCCCTTTCTTGTTGCACAAAAGTCCTCACCTAAGCTTCCTGGCAGCCGCACTTGGCACACTGACCGCCCGCCTTGGACAGCGAGGAAGGGTCGCAGAGGTAGGTGCCGTGGCTGTCGCAGCGGCATCCGTCTTTTTTCTTGCCATTAGTGCAGCGCGCGTCAGGGTGCATGCCGCCGGTGCACTTGATGGTGTACTTGGCGCGAGGGGCCATCTCGACCGGCGCGGGCGCGGCGCGGACGACGGGATCGCCCAGGGCGACGGTGCTGAGGACACCAGTGATGATGACGGCAAGCTGAGTGGACTTCATTTTGTGGATTTGAGACTGTTTTGTGGTAAGAGTGCTTGATGAGAGACTGAACATCATGGGCGCTCTGTAACCTTTATACACGAGACGGAAACTTTTTCCACCATGGCCCGCGGACGTGACAACGCTGACCCCTTGCTCTTGCATGATGCATGTAGGATCAAAGAGAAAACTGGCATTACTGATGCTGATCACTGCTACGAAGAGAGTTGTACTGTGCACCCATGGACAGGAAAGAGAAGTTACGTAGGGGGATGGAAACGAAGGCTGTGGAGGGTCGTCCCGGGGACGGCATCGGTCAACTCACTTCGCTACAAGCCTACCGTTGCCCGTCGCAAGTGTTGGAAGTTCAATACAAATACTATTATATCCTACTGTATGTAAAATTTCAGGAGCCATAGAATCTGCGAGTGACTTCCTCGGGCAAGGTCGCCGAGACGTGAAGACGTCGCAAAGCCGCGTTGACAGTATACACCGGTCTATCGCAATGGATTGTCGCCTCTGACGTCATGTAACAAGGCTCATCAGGCTGTAGAACTTTCAAGTTGTTGTCTCAGCTACCTGATACTGTATCTCGACACCTTGGTTAGTGTGCGCGGAGGGCCTTGGCCGCTGTCTACTCTACAAGTGAATCCTACACTTTGCATGACCGCCTCTACCAGATAAATTCTCCATTACAGTGGCGCATGTGTTTAGTAGTTCGGAAAATCGCGCAGCTGAAGACGACGGAGAAGATCAATAGCCTGATGAATCTCATTGAGCCTTTTTCTGCGTTTGGAATTCCGGCAGTAGGACAAGGCTGCGGCATTGCGGATCGCCGGGTTGAGTTGAGGCGCAGCATGCTGCCGAATACTGCCGTAACCAGATGTTTGATACGGCGATCGCGCGCAATGTCTTGTGCCCAAGTACTGCGCGTGGCTTTTCCCTGTCTGGGACCACTGTAGCCGGGCGCTGCTCCCACCATCGTTGAGCAAACTGCTCTCCGCAGATGTCTTCCGAAGAGTAAGCGGGCGATCGCCCGATCTTTCGTCTCTATCGGACAGGGTCTGCAGGAACTCTTGCGCCTCGCCGCATAGCAACTGTTTCACTAGACGAGCGCTCAATACAGCCTCACCGGGACCGGAACACTCTTCCAGACATCCTCTTTGCTCTTTGCCCGCGACATGAAGCTTTTGTAGGCAACTCCGAACGTACTGGCCAGGCTCGGATGTGGAGACGGAGGCTTGTTGTCCCTCGGAGTGATCCTGCGGGTGATCGGCTCACGGAGATCAGCGAGCCTGGCCTTTAAACGACCGTACGTGCAGGTGGAACAGCAGCACCTTCGTAGATCAAGGCTTCGTTCCTCTTCCAGCGATCAGGCTGGACGGCAATACCCGTGCTGCCGGACTGTCCGGCCGTATTGCCAACTAGACTCGGGACGTGCCGGGCCAGTGCCACATACACCTGCTCTGTAATCAGATTGCCGTCTGCTCTGGGGTGATGTGATTATACGCCAATCTGGAGAGATGCAACTTGAAGGCCATCGTTCAAGGCCGCACTAGAGCAGAGAGCGTCAGCTTAGTACATGGAAGTAAGATGGTATTGTGAGAGAGACGTTGTGTCTCAAAATGAGCAATCACTGGAGCATAGGAGGAGGCGAATATTGCTGGTGTGAATCGGGCTGCAGCTGCTCCAAGCGTGATACGCCAGCACTGCGGATTTTTTCTTCGGGCTGCCACGCAACACATAACCCATCGCACCAGTAAAGCTGCATGGGAGCCACGGATTTGAGTCGGGCACATTCGCGTTGCATATGAAGGAACACGGCTCGCCGAGACATGCTTGGTGGTGTAGGCACACTGTAGAGATTTTTCAACGAGACACGCAGGGTCTAGACGCCAATAACTCGTGCCTGTTGGACAGTCGGGTACCTTCGAACGCGGCAATACCCTAGAGGATGATCTTGATGACAGAAAAAAAAAGGGTGGAATGCTTGTCACTGTGTGGCTACCGTCTAAATGATTGAGTTTGCGCATTGTCTCTTTGCATCACCGTCATTGTTGGAGATGATGGCCTCTGCATTGGCCACTCACCACTCTACTGTACAGCAATAGTCAGAATGGCGGGATTGACAAACATGCACCTGAGCTGTCCGTACACTGTTGTAAGCTATTTATCATTAAACAAAAAAAGCCAATGCAGCTTACGAGGCGTTGGGAGTTTGCACCTTCAAGGTCCGTCCACTAATTACAGGGCCAGTGCCGTCACTGGGGCGGCCCACCACAGCGGTTGCTGGGGCAATACAGCGCATGAATGCCATTGAAATTCAAACGCCCCAGGCGAATCCGCAAAAACGGGGAATCCCATGCTCGTCAAACGGCCTTGTTTAATGTCTGCTCTTCCTGTCTTCCTTTCTTGACTTTTTCCATTGTCTTTTTTTTTCTTTCGAGTTCCGATCACTGATACCGATGCTACGCTGAACATCCCCCATACGCGACCTTTCTCCCTCGCGCCGCGGCGCCAACCGTCTCCCAGAAAAGCTTGCCCTCAAGTAAACAAAGACGACAGCGGCACCGACAGCAGACTTTTTTTTTTCTACGATACGACCTGAAAAACAAACATCATCATGGAAAATCTACTATCCCTCGCCTTTGACAACCTGTCCTCCTACGACGGCCCCAAAGTCCGCAAGGGCCTGCGACAAGTCGAGGGCCTGCTGGCGCAAATCTGCCTGTCGTCTGGTCGAGGGGGAGGACATGGCAGCCCTGGCAGCGACAGCACGGCGGACGAGGACGGCAGCGACGCGAGCACGTCGCCACCGCGCAAGGATCTCGGCCAAGTCTCCGAGGACCCTGCTTTTCGCGAGTTCTTCAAGCTGCAGGAGGGCTTTGAGTGGAACGTCGGCCTGCGCCTGATTAGCACGCTGGACCGCCTCATGGCCAAGGGCAGCGACGGCCAAAACGACCTGCTGATCCTCAGCGCGCTCGATCTCCTGCAGGGCACGATGCTGCTGCACCCTCCCAGCAAGGGCCTCTTTCAGCGCGAGCAAAATATGAATGTAAGACCACTCTCTCTCTCTCTCTCTCTCGCACACAACACCATGTCAGTTTGCCTCGTTGCTTACAATGGCCACCGCGCAGCTCCTTCTCGACCTCCTCGAGCCGTACAACTGCCCGGCCATCCAGTCGGCCACGCTGCTCACCCTCGTCGTCGCCCTCATCGACATGCCCAAGAACACGCGCGTGTTCGAGGGCCTCGACGGCCTGCTCACCGTCACCTCGCTCTTCAAGTCGCGCTCCACCTCGCGCGAGGTCAAGCTCAAGCTCGTCGAGTTTCTCTACTTTTACCTCATGCCCGAGACGCCCTCGATCCCCCGCGTCGCCGACCGCCGCGACTCGCTGCCGGATATGCTCCAGCGCAGTCCGAGCAAGCTCGCCGGCGCTTTTGCCGACGGGGCGCGGCGCGGTCGCGCCGGCAGCGAGGCCGCCGGCGGCACGCTGTCGACGCAGGACAAGCAGGAGCTGCTCAGCCGATATCTCAGCAACGTCGAGGACCTGGTCAAGGACCTTCGTACGTGTGCGCCGTTTGGAGGTGTAGTAGCTTAAGCCGCTCCAAGCGGCATCGGCTTTATTTTTTTTTCTACTTTTTTTATTGTGACGCGAGTGGACTACGGAACTTTTCTACTCAAGACCAAACAGTTCTGGTGTTTGGTTTTATCATTGTATCAATTATTGGCAAAAACGGTTATAATCTTGTTTTGAGCCGGGATATTTGGCTTTCGGTCTGGATTTAGTTGGATCTGGTTGGCTTTTCTCATATTCTCCTTTGTCGGCAAATATCATGTACGAATATGCTCGGAGTTTTTTTCTGGTAAATAGATTGACAGGAATATGAATTTGGAACATTTACGCCAACGTTTCTTTATCCCGCCCACCCCCCTCATCTCTGCTGCTTCTTCTGCTGCTGCCAGCGCGAATCTCGACTTCCGTCCCCGGCAGCTCGTACACCTCGCCGCGTTCTTCCACCATCTGCACGCCCTCGGCCCTTGGTGGCGCCTCCTCACCCTGTACCGCCGCCGAGTCAATCTCGACGGGCGACGCAATGTCGCCCGGCGTGTCGGGCTGCGACGGCACCGCGCGGGCGGCGCCAGACGGCATCGCCGCGCCGCCGATGCCAAAGTAGCCCGCCGTCTCGGTCACCCCGCCACCGGGTACCTCGCTCACGCTGCTCTCCTCCCTCGACGCCGTCGTCGTCGTGGCTGCCGCCGCGCGGGCCTTGGAGCGTCGTCGCCTCGTCATCCACAGCCACACGAGCATGCCGACGACAACGCCCGTCCCGGCCACGACCGTCACCGCGATGCCCGTCCTTGTCGTGCTGGACAGCTCACCACCCCCGCCGCGCGGCGTTGCTGTGCCGGCGCAGCTGCCCCTGGGGCAGAGCACCGTTGGCGAGCCCGACGCCGTTCCTGTCGTGGTGATGGTGGGACTCGACGCCGACGCCACGCAGTTGCCGTCGGCGCGGCACTCGGAGCCATAGGGGCAGCAGTTGCCGCCCAGCGCCGTGGGACACAGAAAGTACCTCGCCTGCGGGCAGCTGCGTCCGCAGCAGCCCGTCTCGGTCGCGTTGGCGACGGCGGCGGAGGCTTGCAGAGTGGCGGCCACGGTGCGCGCGCAGTAGTACGACTCGCTGTTGCACTGCGAGTCGGCGACGCAGTTGGACCCGAGCGGGCAGCAGCGCGACTCGCCGCTCGTGCTCACGAAGCAGTACGCGTCGTCGTCGCAGCACTGGTCGCCGTGTCCCGTGTCCAGGCCTGCGCAGAGGGGGAAAGGTCCGTGGTCAGCCTGGCTTCTTCAAGAGGATGGTGTTGGTGGGTAGTAAACTGACAGCTGTGCTGGTTTGTACCGCAAGCTCCGTCGCGCTTCCACGTAGAATGATGCGCGGTCCGCCGTGACCTGCTTCCCATTTTGCAAAATGACTTCAATCTTCGGATATCCCTCAAAGATTATTGAAAGAATACAAATCTGGATCGTGGTATTTGTGATCTGTTGTCCCAGTCTGCTCCGGACTTGTTTGCTCCTGAGACCATGGCCGCCCGCAGCGGGCGCTGTCACCGCTCGAACCACTCGTCACCGGAGTTGCTGGTATCGTGGCTCCGCTGTTCCATCCAACGTGCAGTGCTGTCTTGCAAATGATCTACCGTACAACTTGCTGCTTCCAAAACACACATACACAACGCTGAGTCTTGCGTTGTCCAGCGCGCCTTCTGGGCGGCATGTCTCGAAATCTTGCGAGCTGCATTTGTCACACAACTAAATCCATCAGCGCAGTCATGTGGAAAAAGAAAAGGCTCCGGAAGCTTAAAACTCATAACATACTGTCTATACTACTGACTTCTCTTTAACGCTGAAACTAAACGTCTCCCCGCGGTCTAGATAAACGACGGTATCGTCAAGACCAGCGTCGTTGACTTCCTTTTCAAACTCTGCTCGCGGAGACAAAAACACGTCATAATCATCATAGTGAATCGGAATGGTAGTCTTGGGGTTCAACAGCTGCATCAAGTGCCGCCCCTGCTCGCCGTTCATGGTCACCATGAACAGCGGCAGCGACGGGCCCGGGATGGTGGTCCCGCCTAGGTGGACCAGCATCAAATCCAGCTGCTTGTCCCCGAGCCATCTGGGAATCTCCTCGAGGTCTTCCACAAGCAGTGTGTCCCCCGATATGTAGATTCTGTAGCCTACTTGCAGCTCCTCACCCTCCACCGCGCTGCCACCCTTGGTCAAGTGTCCTAGCTCGAGCAGCCAACCAGCGGTCGGCGGCACGGCCTGCAGCAAGTCATTGGCGACGGCGATTGGGCCTGGAGGCACATGCTTGCCAGGCATCGCGGTGACTTTGATGGCGCGCTGCCCGTCGACGTGCAGCACGGCGCTTTCGAAGCGATCCAGCGCCGTGACTTGCTGGAATGGCTGATTCGTGTCGTCCTTTGCAACGGCGAGCTGCTGCGCCGCGTGAGGCGTCGTCACAATCGGAAATGCCCGGCTCAGAGACTTCTCCACATGTCTGTCAAAGTGGTCTTCGTGGTAGTGGGAAAGCAGAATGCAGTCCACGGCGGGCAGCTGATCTAGCTCTGTCGCGGGGTTGGTGCGGCGCGTCGCGTTGACGCCGGGCCCGAGATGGACGGAATCGCCAGCATGTAGGAAATTGGGATCCGTCAAGATGCGAAACCCTTTCCATTCGATAATCGTAGTTGCCGTACCAATAAAGTACACTGTGCAATCGTCGCCTGTTTTGGCAACGCGAGGCTGCGAGAGCGTGTTGGAAGGCTCGAGCTTGCCCGCTCCGTACTTGTCTGATCTTTCATAGTCCCCTCGTAAGAGCGAAGTCCGGTTCCCCTCATTCAAGTAAAGATGTTTGGTAGTCATGATGTTCCTTGGTTCTGCGTGTAGAAGAGAGAATGAGATGACGAGTCTGCCTTGCGCACACTCGCTTTTTATCCGGCATGATGTGTATTTTTAACTTGTACGCAATGTATGACGTCAAATACCATCTAATTCAATACGGAATCTCCAATTCTTTGGCTATACTGGCGTCTTACTTATGAAAAGCTCACGTCGGTGGAGACGTAATACAGCCGTCATGGTTTCATCAGGATGCGGGTGGCGCAGAAAACATTGACAACCATCAATTGCAGCGACTGCTGTTAATTTAAAGTCGCTTTTGTACCCAATACAGGCCACCAGTGCGTATGTGAGGTGTATTTGTAGATGGTGTCGTATCTTGGTTCTCAGTGTATCTGCGTCGTTGGAGGGTTGAACCGCGTCAAAACTAGTGAACAGTCGTCCAGAGAGAGGCACGCACCCCACAAGCCATGTCTTGCGCAGCAAATTATATGCTGGCAATCCTCTCGAGTGAGACGGTCGTCAATCACCGAGAGTACAGTGTTGCTGGCAACAAACACGAGCAACGTCAGCTACTGAATCCACGGCGCAGATCCCGCGAGCAGTAGCGGCGAACAGGATTAGCACGGCGGCCCCTCGACGGTTACTTTCAAATCAAGCACAGGCGACTTTCAATCACCATGTGCATGCTCTAGACGAGAAACGAAAGAATGAACCGCGAAAGCTCTGTTTTGTGACGCCACGTGGAAGACTGGGGCCTCGCGTCCGAGGACTGCTGGTGATGGAACTTATCAGATGCGATTGATAACGGCCCCCACACCACATGCAGACTGATGATGTGTGCAATTTCGCGTGGACCCCCAGCCCAGTATCCCAGTTGATAAAAATAAGCCCACATGTCCCACAGGAAAGAGGGGAATGCCGTGTAAAATTTTCCGCCACAAAAGACGTCGGGACAAAGTCGGACGCGGCACTTGATTAGACCACGATGGGTAAGCTACTGTCCATCGCGAAGCCGGAATCATCCGCTCGTTGCCTTTTTCGCACGGGGTGACGATGGTGATTCAAAATTATTACACCAGTAAGCTGTCTCTCTAAGCTTTACTCTGTAACCCAGGTACGCGGGTCAGTTACTTGCTCTTCTATATGTTCCTTTGCGGTTCCCTGTCAAGGTAGAAGCGACTTATGATCGACGCCAGACTGCATGAAGAAGTCTCAACACAAAGTTTGCCCGCGGCAGGCAATGAACTTTGTCCCAATCGGCTCATGAGTCGCTCCCTGGTCTGCTCTCCTGCTTTGCGCCCCTGCCACGTTTCGGGCATTTAATAATTAAGCCACTTGCCCCCGCAGAGCAGCGGAGGCGTACGAAACGAGGCGGCCACAGGAGACAGCATCGAAGTTTTCGTAGGGTCCGACAGTGAGGTACAAGACTCCGCAGTAGTCTTGGCATCCATGTAGAAGGGAAAATTCGCTCCGACGACGCGCTCCATAACAGCTGAGTTTTTGTTCAGCCCTGGAATTAGTGGAGATGGGGAGCTGCTCGTCTATTCGCAGCAGCAGACCTCAACGAGCGTCGAGAGCGAGTCAAATCAAACAGATAAAGGGGAAAGCAAGTCAGGATTTGTCAACTAGTTTCGAACAAGAAAACTTCATCTCACTGCCTGCCTCAACGTGCGCTGGCGGCGCTCAATGCTGTGCGGAAATGGGCGTCTCCTGCAACTGATTGATAAGATCCATTCTAGCTCGCTAGTTCACGTTCGCTTCAACGAGCCCCCCCATTTAGGCCCGGACAAGACGGCACCCTCTTCAGTGGACTCGCGTGGAAACGTGGAATCGTTCGAGAGCGACGGAGTAGAAGAAAATTAGCATGGACCCATCTTTACTCATAAAGAGAAAAAGGGCCGCCGTCTCGTTGTCTATCTTGTCTGTGTTGTCTGTTCGACCTAGATCCCTCTCAACTTTCCCCTTCCGCACGCGCGTTGAGTCTCAACCTGCACAATGGCTGAAGTCACCAGCGCAAGGCCGCGGTCGCGCGACAGCAAGAATCCAACCGAGGAGCCCGAGATTATCAAATACCAGGATCTAGTCTCCGATGAAGACCAGGATGGTGTGCGCATCGCCGAGGCCGTCGCCCTGTCCTGGAGCAAGACCTCCTTGGTCGCGGTGTATTGCTGGTATGTACTGCGCAGCTGCAGAATCAAGCTCTGCAGGTGGCGGAGACCCTCATTGCTAACGATGGAAAATCAAGCATGTGGCTGTTGTACTTTTGCAGAGCCATGATTGGGTCTCTCTCCGAGACCCTCACGCCCTTTGTCACCAGCGACTTTGAGAGCCACTCGCTGATGCCCGTCATCAATGTCATGACCAGCATCATGTCTGCCGCGACGTACATGCCCATTGCCAAGATTCTCAACATCTGGGACCGAACATGGGGGTTTTCCGCCATGATGGTGCTGTCGACGCTGGGCCTGATCCTCATGGCCGCGAGCAAGAGCTTTGCCGTCTACGCCGCTGCAAACGTAAGTCTCTCCAGTCTGACGCTGTAACAATTATTCTCCATATGCGACGCAGAATTTGAGACTCACATCATTTGAGTCGCTAGGTGTTTTACAACATTGGATTCACTGGAATGATCTTTGCCGTCGACATCATGACGGCCGACTTCTCCTCGCTCAAGATGCGTGCCTTTGCCTACGCCCTGACCTCGTCGTCGTACATCATCACCGCCTTTGGGGGCCCCAAGGCCGCCGAGACCATTTACGAGAGCAACTGGCGATGGGGCTTTGGCGCCTGGACCATTGTCCTCCCCGCCGTGTCTGCGCCCATGATCTACCTCCTGCAGCGCGGAAAGCGCCTGGCCAAGGAGAATGGCCTGCTCACTCACCAGCGCAGCAACCGCACCTGGATGGGCAGCTTCAAGTACCACTTTATCGAATTCGATGGTGAGTTTTTCTCCGCGCCCACTCTACGCGATGCATCTGAATGCTGACTTTGTGATAGTCATTGGTGTATTCTTGCTCAGTGCCGGTTTCGTCCTCTTCCTGCTGCCCTTCACCATCGCTGCCAGCTCCGAGGACCAGTGGCGGTCCGGCTACATTATTGCCATGCTGGTGCTCGGATTTGTTCTGATCATCGCATTTGCCGTATGGGAGCGTCTCGGTGCTAGTGTCCCTGTCGTTCCATGGAAGCTCCTCAAGTCCCGCTGCGTCATGGGAGCGTGCCTCATTGCCGCCACGTACCAGATCTCTTATGCCTGCTGGAACAGCTACTTCACCTCGTATTTGCAGGTTGTCTACGACATTTCCAAGTCTCATGCGGGATACATCAACAACATCTTCAACGTCGTTAGTGGCATTGAGCTGTTCCTGGTCGACATCTTGATCCGCTGGTCCGGTCGCTACAAATGGGTGTTCATGTGGGGTATTCCTCTCTACATTCTGGGTGTTGGTCTTCTCATCTATTTCCGTCAACCAAACCACAGCTTGGGATACATCATCATGTGCCAAATCTTCATGTCGCTTGGTGGTGGTGTGATTATCGGTGGACAGCAGGTCTCGGTTGTCGCCACGGTGTCTCACGACGAAGTTGCCTCCGCCATGGCTGTTCTTTCACTGATTGCGACTATTGGCGGCGCAATTGGCAACAGCATCTCCGGCGGCATTTGGACAAATACGTTGCCAGGCAGGCTTCAGCAACTTCTCCCAGATTCTGCCAAGGACCAGTGGCAGGCGATTTATGACGACCTTGACGTCCAGCTGAGCTATCCAGTCGGTACCCCGGAGCGCAAAGCCATTATGGATGTCTACGCTGGCAGTCAAAAGTTGATGCTTATTGCGGGCACATGCATCATGGGCCTATCTCTTATCTGGATGATGATGCTCAAGAATGTCAACCTCAAGAAGATTGACCAGGTCAAGGGTATGGTACTGTAGAGTGAGGGATGATTAGATCTAGGCTGTAGTAGAGCTTTTCAAGAAATGTGGATATTTAACAATTTTATTCATTATCCTAACTTTTGAAGTGAAATCAACTGCTAATTCAAAACTCGTGACAACATTGACGCGTGTGGGTATATCTACTTCTAGCTGCGCTGGACGCCACGCTCAGCGCAGTACTTGTCAACCTCCTTCTGGAGAGTATCGCGCTGGCGCAGAGCAGCTTCCATGACATCCTCGGCGGTTGCGCCAAGTCCCTTGCCGTCTTCCTGACCAGTCTTGTGGATGACAGCCATCTCATCAAGGACAGCAAAGAGCTGATTGGGCAGCCAGGTAACAATGGGGGAGCCGCCGGTGGCAGTGGGGTGGGAGGTGCGCTTGAGAATGTACTCGCGAGCGAAGCACCAGTGACGCCAGCGGAAGTCGCGGACCTGGTTGAGAATCTGGAGCCAGAGGCTGCGAGAGATGCGGAGAAGGTCGCGTTCCTCCTCAGTGACGGGAGGGGTAGAGCCCTTGAGGCCGAGGGCAAAGTTTCGAAGGTTGAGCTCCTCGGAGCGCTCCTTTGCAAACAAGAGGAAAGCCTTGTGGTTGCTGGGGCGGTACTTGCGGAAGTCCTTGAGAATCTCGGTGAGGGGGGTTTCAGGCATGGGGACCTGGAGGAAGTTGTCCATGAGCGGCACCATCGAGTCGTTGGCTCCACTCTCGCCACGGAACGACATGGGCTTGTTGTCGTTCAGACCCTCATACACGACACCGTTGGGGAACATGGACTGAGAAGTGATGCCAAAGATGAAAGTACGGAAGCTGGTGTACTCGGTGGGACGAGACTTTGCCCACATGGTCTCCATGACAGCGTTGATCTTCTTCATGGCACCGAGGATATCCTCGAGGCCCTCGTTGAGGCCTTTGCGGAGCTCGGCAACATTGCCACCGGCGGCAGTCTTGGTGGCAGCCTCGAAGCTCTTCATGACACCGGCAACAAGAGGACCAGAGTTGCGAACCATGTCAATGTGAACAAGGACAAAGCCTGCCTCTGAGGAGTCGTGGTGCAGACCGTGCTCAAAGGCGCGGACCAAGCGTAGGTTGTCATACTCGAGACCCTTGGAGGGGTCCTCGAGGCGGTAGTTGAAGAGGGCGTATGAGCCAGCATACTCCATGAAGGGCTGGAAACCGCAACTGGACGCTTGTTAGTTTGATCACGCTGGACTGGTGCGACCCTTTGGGTTGATTGGCTTACATCTCAGCACAACGGGCGATGGGGTGGGCGATCTGTTTGGGCAGAGTCTGGCGACCAAGGCCGTACTCCTCGCCGCGGACGAAGCGCTCGTGGCACGGCTCGAGAAGATAGGCAGAGGCAAGGAAGGAGTAGTCACGGTACAAGGCGTTCATGACGGGGAGGTTGTCCTTGTAGATATCCATGGCGTCAGTCAGGTCAGGGAAGCTGCCGTCAACCTCGGGCCCAAGCTTGGACTCGGCCAACAGACCGGGCTCGCCGGAGAGAGTCTTGACGGGCATGCGCTGAAGAATGGACTCGAGGGCCTCAAACTCTTTGGGGAGGGTGACGATGGGGTCGGCGCGGGGAAGGAAACCACGCGTGGTGGAAACCATGAAGGCGGGCATGGAAGTGTCCTCGGGACGAGTGTCGTCGAGGACATTGAACGTGGACGCGCCAATAGAGCCCATTGTGAAGTGTGTTGGTGGATGGAGTGGTGCGAGTAGTGATGGGTAAGATGTGGTGTGGGTTGGGTGAGAAGAGGGTTGTGTGTACGCTCAGGAGCGTATAAGTGACTTGGTGTAAGTCGTATAAGTCAGGAAGAAGAAGGAAAAAGTAAAAAGTTGGAGTATTCAACCAGTATGAATCAACTTTGAAGCCTGGGCCAAATTTACTGGAGTTTTTGGTGAATTTTTGAGAGTGAAGAGTAAAGTTCAAAAAAACCTCAACACCATGGCAGGTCATCGCGCCGCCTAAGTACTCTGTGGCCGGAACGATTTCCGGCCTCATGGAGCGGGGGACCAGTGGTCACGCCTGCATGACTTCTCCAGGGCCCCAAGCCCTTGCTAATCTGGGCATTCTAGACCCAACGAGAAATTAATGAAGCCCAAGATAACTGGCTTGCGAGGCACGCGTTGCGACGGTCGGCAGATGGCCATGTCAGGATGAGGTCGTCACGGCCACCCATGCGAAAACCTTACAGAACCAACTCCCAACAGAGCCACGGAGTGAACTACCGTTTACTCCGACAGACAATCAGGTTCGAACAAACTTGAGCTGGCAGGCTGGGAAACGCTATGCGGCCATGGTGTGCTGACACCGAAAGCATCACTCTCACAATCAACACGACAACCAACTCTTGTCCCTCCTCGTCACCTCAGCAGTTGAACAGGGTCATGCTCGCCAATTCTCGGCCTCGCACTGGCCCCCTCCAGACTTTGCTCCCTCCACCAGGCTCCGGGGTTGCTCCATATCAGCAGCCCCAAGTCCACCGGGTTGGGGCAGACAGAGGGCCAGTCACGATGCTCGCAGCAAAACAAGGGGTGGGCGCAAGTCCAGGGAGCGGTCATGCGGCCCACCCGATACCGAGTCTGCCCGGCCTGAAAAGCGGGGGTTCATTGGCCGGAATCGTTCCGGCCAACACACCACGACGGCCATCACGGCGCCGGACGCTGGCGCATTCACAAGTCCGAGTTATCGGAGGGGCACACACACACACGCCTTGGCGGCGCGCCGCCCGCCCTGCTTATGAAAACTCTACACGTAATACGCTGCGCGCAAATCTGCCGGCGCTCCGCACTTCGGAAGGATGCTGCGTAGCGCTACACCATTTCTCCACATGAATAGATATACGGCGGTTCGCACTTTTCCAAAAACTCATGCATGCATTCTGTTGCGTGGAGGAATGCTTGAAATGGGTAATTGCAATAAGACTATTGCACATCGACAATTGAAAGAAGAAACTTATTCTAAGGATGGGCACACGTTTGAGACTTGTTTTTGTTGAAAAGCGAACGGGTTGTGGAAATTAATAGTTGCTGAGTTGCCGTCGGGATGCATCACATTGCAAAGAACATCACATTTTGAGTGTCGCGGAACAAGATTTTTTTTTGGCAACGGCTACACTTGTGGGCCTTGTTTTATTGAGAAGCGAGCGACGTGTCGAAATTAAGTCCTGAGTTGCTGTTCGAGGCATTGGTCTGGCCAGACCGGTTATCGGGGCGCGCCGCCGCATTTAGTGCGACCGTGGCGCGCCCCTTCCCGAATGCCGAACTTTATTCATTCCACCAAAGACTACCAGCATAAAGAGCGTAGAAAACGAATCTCAAAAAGAAAGAAATGGACTCCAAGTAACAACCCGCAGGCCCGGCCTGGGCTGACAGCTCGGCGAAAACACTCCATAACTGCATCGTGGGCCGAAAAGAGGCGCAACCGAAAAGATGGTACCAGCCCATTTGCATGACAAAAAGAAACGATCTAGGCGGAACCGTGACTGGCGCCACCCAAACGAGAGTGTTGACCTAAACATAGGAAAGCTTGGTGCCCGGAAAGGCCCCAGGCATAAGAATACCCATACAGAGGAGAAACATACAGGAAATACCCAGAATTAGATGTACACTGTTAGACAAAGGAAATATTTCAAGCGAGTGGCGGGTTATGGCGAGCACAAGGCGATGTAAGCCGCTAGCACTAGCTAGCGGAATCACAATTCGCCTCAAGCAAGCCATTCCAGTAACGAAAAGGATACACTCAACGCCAAAAAGAAATACAGCTTTCGTCTAACACTGTTCATCCGCAACTGCGGTCCTGCCTCGCAGGGTGCGTACCGTCCTGAAACCACTCTGGCGCTTATCAAGCGTGCCGTTGAAAAGAGCCGGGCGGGACACAAGAGCAGATGTGGTGGCGGTGGTGGCCTCGGGCTCCGTTGCCGTGCCGCCAGAGGCACCACCGGTGCTGCTGATTGTCGAGGTTGCTGCGTCGCCGCCAGCAGCGGGGACGGTGATGGACACGGTGAATGTGGTAGTCGAAGTCCGCTTTGAAGGTTCCGAGACGGCCACCTTTTCCTTGAGCGCCGGGCTGCTGGGCAGGATTTGCGGGGCAGACGAGCTCTGCATGTCGGTGGATAGGGAGGTCGTGAACGGAGATGAGGTCATGGTCTGAGGGGTAGGCGCCGCGATGATCTTTTCGAAGAGAGGCTGGCTGCTAGCAGAAGAGGCGGGCTCTGTGCTGGATGTGGCGGCCGTCCTGCTGGTTGAGGAATTGAGACTGCTGCTGATACCAGAGCTGAGAGCGCTACTGGTCGCAGAGGGAAAGGTCATGTTCTTCTGGTTTAGAGGCAGAATGGTGATGCTATCGGGATCACTGAGCGAGATTCTGGTCGCAGTCGGGGTAATGGTTGTCTTGGACTGTCCGCTGGAGCTGGAGCTGGATTGGCTGGTAGTGCTCGACGAGTTTGTGAAGCGCGATGAGCTCATGGAGCTTGATTCGCTGCTGCCAGAAGAAGTCTCAGAAGAGGTTGAGGCGTTGGCGTCCTTCTGGAAAACGGGCGCGCCGGTGAGAGACTGGGAGGTATCATCATCTTGCAGCAAACCGCCCTTCCCTGCAAGAGCAGGTGAGACAGAAGTGGTCCTTGGCCCAGTCGGAAGGGCCGTATCATTCTGAAGAAAGCGGCCGCCGGAAGTAACCTGCTCAGGGATAGCAGTGTTGTTGAGAAACTTGCCATTGGAGCCAACTTTCGTGGCGGCAGGGCGGACATGAACAGTAATAGTCGAATATGTTGTTGAAGTCATTGTCGTGGTAGTCGTCGCTTCGTCGTCGGTATCCGATGGGCTGCTCTGGACTTTCGATCCCAGACCGGCGGTGGTGGCAGGGGGGAGAGCGGTAACACTGAGGGTCTGGCCGTCCAGCTTCACAGCGCCATCATCGGCACTTGCCGAGCCTGGAGTAGCAGACTGAGGCTCTGGAGCAACGGCCTTGTCGGTAGCGGAATTGGCCGCGCCCGACAGGTCCGTGGTGCCTCCAACACTCTCAGTGCTGCCTGCAGCACTGGTGGGAGAGGTACTGTCCGTGCCGACGGAAACAGAGCCCTCTTTGAACACAGCAGCGCCGCTGGGAAGCTGCTTCTCCTTTTTGCCACCAGACACCGAGTCTAGAGTGCAGTTAGTGCTTCGGCGAAACAGGGGATGATCACTTACAGTCATGGAGCGGCGCTGGAGTGAGCCACCTCCCAGGCGGTAAAGAAGATGCTCGGGGGCGCAGTCATCATCGCCGTCACTACTTCCAGTGGGAGATCCAGTATCCGAAACAGCAGCAGTGGGGAAGCTTCCCGAAGAATTCGAGCCAGACGGATTCGAGGCCGAGTCAGGTGAGCCAGGACCTGATATGGGTTCTTTGGCGGAAGAGTCCGAGTTGCTGCCGGCGGACGAAGGACTGGCAGAGGAAAGGACACTAGGCGAGGTAGAAGCAGATCCGCCCGAGGCAAGATCAGAAGCCGAGGGGTCGATGGCCTTGCTGTCGGTGTTCACCGTTTTACCATCGAGCAGGTCCTGAACCTCCTTCTCAAGGGCCTTGATGCGGTCGAGGATGGAGACTAGCCCACTGGTTGGGACTTCGATAATGTCGGAGCGCTTGTGCTCTTCCACTATGCCGCGGGCCACTTTGAGAGTACCGCTGAAGCGGACGAGGTCGGTCGTCGAAGAGCCGGCGAGACCGCCGAGGTCACGCAGCTTCAGGACCCTGGGCGAGGCTGCGGCAGCATCGACCGTTGACAGCAAGCTGCCAAGGCCAATGCCGATGCCGAGAAGCTTCTCGGGCAGGACCATGATGGTAGGCGGTGAAAGTGGCGAGCAACCGTGGCTTTTTGCAGGCAGACCGGGACACAGCTGTAGAAAAGCCTGGGTAGTCGGGTGTAAGTGAGGTAAAGGTAAAGGTGAAGGTGTAAAAGTGTCACTTGAAAAGAAAGAAGATGAAAGAAAATAATAGGCAAAATGAAGCTGTCGAGGTGAGGGATTCAAAATTTCGAGCTAGTAGTGACCCGGATTGGAAAAGATGAAGAATAGTCTGAAAGAACGGAATATCACTGGAAGCGCTCACGTATTTAACAGGCGCTGACGTTGCGACTGCAAGCTTGGTGGTTGCTGGGCCGAGATGACGGGGCGCATTCCAGTCAGGCTGGACAATGCAGTGGTGCGCAGCAACGAATGACTCCTGGCTGTGGAGTAGATTAGCACAGAGCACTTCAATGAGGAGCAATGAATGAGCCAATGTTCTGAAAAGGGAAATGCAAGAAATTTAATAAAGACTAATCACCATTGACGCCGGCTTGGCCACTCGCCCTACTGGATGCAGTTGTGATGCGCGGGCCTAGGCCTGCTGCCGAGCAAGTTGAAGCATAACGCGACTCGTAATCGGAAACAAATAAGTATACGTTGCCTTTTTTACTGCTACTGCTTGTACCTTGTCGAAATTAACCTGGATTGGGCTCGACAGTATGTCGTCGTCATGGGCTGGCATCATCGACGGTCGAGAGACAATGTGCTGGCCGGGTGCCAGTGGAGAATTCCAGGCGTTTTAGTAGGAATCGATCCCCAATCAGACCCATTTCGAATCTGAGACCTTGTCGTCTTTCTTGGTGCGGTTTCACTTTTTCGGCTTCTTCCTCAGTTACTCACTGATCAGCTCACACACAGCCTCGTTCACAAGTAAGGACATTATCTTTTGAGAAGGAGCAGCAACTCCTGAGGCTCTTCTAAACAAGACTTTCCTCACTAGTTAAACCCGCGAGTTGCAAATTATTTTCCAGGTCCTAAAGCAATTCCCACTCATACTTCATCGCCTTACACTGTAAACGCATTGCAACTACCGGGTAGGCCAAGGACCGCCTTAGTCATCACTTGGGTGGGCGCCGCCTTATCCAGGACCCTCTTTGCATTTTGCGGCGCGCCAAGTCTTGCGATAACCAGAATCGCGGTGGGCAAACTTTTTTTTTTGCCGTTCAAACGCAATAGCCACTCCAACGCCGGCAACTTTTTGATTTGTTTTATACCCAATTCCAATTCCAACATGAAGATCGTTCTTGTCAATGGTGGAGTCATCTCCGGTGTCGGCAAGGGTAAGAGAACTTTTCTTAACGGTCGCCTCACACGCGACGTGAATGGCGGGGAACTGTCATGGTGCTATCTGGACGGCAGCACTTGATTACGGCGTCGCGTGTTTTCCCTTGCAGCAAGGCTAACGAAATTCCAGGCATCATCGGTACGAACGATCTATTTCGATTTGCGATTGAATCACTAACAGCGACTGGTGAACAGCCAGCAGTGCCGGTCTTTTGCTGAAGACTATGGGCCTTCGCGTCACGGTACGGTATCTCGACTTCTGACTATGGATCACGGTTCTCATGAGGAATTACAGGCGCTCAAGATCGATCCCTATCTCAACACAGACGCCGGACTGCTCAACCCTCTAGAGTATGTCCAAGACGACGCGACGCGATTGACCGACACTGACCGATTGCTAGGCATGGAGAGTGCTTCGTACTGGCCGACGGCGGCGGTGAGTTGCCCGGGGAGACTTGTATATGTCGTTTCTAATGCATGACAGAAACCGATCTCGATCTCGGCAACTACGAGCGGCATGTTTTATAATTCCTTTCGGAAGCGGCCGACCGCGCTAACATACAGCAGCTATCTTGGCATCCGTCTTAGCCGCGAAAGCAACATGACGACTGGAAAGATTTATGCCGAGGTCATTGTACGGCCAATTGATCATGGAAGACGTCAGCGACTTGTGCTAATAATACACAGGAGAAGGAACGTCGTGGCGACTACCTTGGGAAAAGTAGGCCTGTCAACGTAGTTTCGAAAGTCAACACCAACTAACGAGACAACTCTAGCTGTCCAGGTCGTCCCTCACATCACAAACGCCATCCAAGAAGGAATTGAGCGCGTTGCCAACACCCCTGTCGATGACTCGGGCGAGGCTCCCGACGTGTGTATCGGTAAGCTTCCTGCGGAACACGTGCATTATGATCGTCCACTGACTGTATCTAGTTGAACTCGTAAGTTTAAAACCGACAACATGAATGTAGTAAGTCTTGATGTAGTCTAACTTTGCTTTAACAGGGTGGCACTGTTGGGTATGTACTTGGCCAACCATGCAACTATGCATTTACTAACGATGCGTAGTGATCTCGAATCTGGCCCATTCACCGAGGCTCTTGTTCAACTCAGACACAAGCTCGGACGCAACAACTTTTTCAACATTTCCGTTTCCTACGTTCCCATTATCAACAGCGAAGAGAAGACGAAACCTACCCAGCACGCCATTAGACAAATGCGCAGTGCTGGTCTGATCCCCGACATGGTAGGCGCATTGATCCTCGTGACATTGGCATTGCTAACGTGAGAAAGATTGCCTGCCGATGTGAACGATCCCTCGACGACGCCACCATCAAGAAGATTGCCAGCAGCTGCCAAGTCGAATACGAGCAAGTTATTGGCGTCCGCGACATGGAGACCATCTACCAGGTTCCCCTGCTGCTTCAAGAGCAGGGCCTTCAGCAGCTTCTGCAAGACGGCCTCGCACTGGACAAGCTGACTGTGCCTCTGTCTTTGCTACAGAAGGGCCAGGCCCTTTGGGATCTGTGGAAGAGGACTGTCACCCCCGAGCGCCATCTGCCGCGCGTCAACATTGTTCTGGTCGGAAAGTACGTCTCTTTTGACGACGCCTACCTGAGTGTCCACAAGGCCCTGGAGCACTCCACCATGCGCTGCGGCCGCAAGCTGAACCTCGTCTCGGTTGACTCTGAGCATCTGGAGAAGGACATGCAGCAGAAGGATCCCACCAAGTTTCACAATGCCTGGAAGGCTATTTGCGAAGCTGAGGGTATTATCGTGCCCGGTGGCTTCGGCTCTCGTGGTGTCGACGGCATGATTGAGGCTACCAAGTACGCCCGTGAGCGCAAGATTCCTTTCCTGGGCATTTGCCTTGGTCTCCAGGTGGCTGTCATGGAATATGCCCGTCATGTCATGGGTATCAGCGATGCCATTTCGGAAGAAATGTCTCCAGAGGCGGACAACAAGGTTGTCATTTTCATGCCGGAAGGCTCCAAGGAGTAAGTCGAGGTACTGACATAACGCCAAGATGTATATACTGACAACTGCAGGAAAATGGGCGGTACCATGAGACTGGGAACGCGCACTTCTCACTTCAAGCCCGGCACGGAATGGAGCAAGCTGCGCGCCATGTATGGCGGAGCCGAGGTTGTCGAGGAGCGTCACCGTCATCGCTACGAGGTCAACCCCGAGTACATTGAGAAGCTGGACGCTGCCGGCCTAAGCCTCACCTCTCTGGACGACAAGGGCGAGCGTGTCGAGACCATCGAGATCAACGATCACCCCTTTTTCGTCGGGTATGGGCCCGCAAGACACCCCTCTGACAAGTGTAACATTGCTAACTTTTTGCAGTCTGCAGGCTCACCCCGAGCTCACCAGCAAGGTCCTCAGCCCGTCGCCTGCTCTCCTGGGCTTCGTCGCTGCCAGCTCGGGCTGCTTCGACACCGTGGTCAAGACCATGACCCACAAGCAGGATGGCGCCAACGGAACCGGCGACGCCAGCCTGTTTTAAAAGGCGCCACAATATTTTGCAGCCTTTTCTGGATCTGAATTTGCGATTTGCAACTGCTCATTCTTACTCTGATAGGTATAGACTCTTTTCTAGATTTACGAAACTACTTTGGATTTTCATGGATGGCGTTGGGTGCTTCAAAAATGATAAAATGGCCGGGGAGACACTTGGATAGCTGCTCTCGGGGTTGGATGGTACAAGTAAAGTCGAATATAGAATACTACACTGAAAAAGACAAGGAAAATTCATCCCAAATTCAATTTAACCTAGGTACGCTCATCTGAAATTTCACGCACGTGCCGCCAACATGAACAACTGCTGGAACAAGCCACAGGTAGGGCACGACGACAACGCTGAGCGGGCTTTGGAGTTTGCCACCTTGTCTTGTGTTACATGAAGCATCCTGGCCGTGTGACTCACCGAGCGGTGTGACTGCCTGATCCCAGCTTTCCCCAACATAAAGGCTTCACTCTAACCTCGTCACTTGTCCAAGATTGTGGCCCGCGCCCATCTGCACCATGACAGACCTCATCCTGACCGGCGCCAGCCGCCTTCGAGACGGCATCCCGTGCACATTCGCAGACGAGGAGCCGCGGGTCGACGGCTCGCACCGCGTGTTTAAGCTGACGTTTCAGGATGGCGTCGTCTGGGCCGCGAGACAAAACACCGATCCGAGCGAGCGGGCCACGGATCTCGGCACGGTCGAAAAGTTGCAGTACATCAAGGAGCAGCGGCCCGACATCCCGGCGCCGAGCATCCTCGTCGACAAGGAGCACGGCGTCGCGTACAATGAATGGGTCCATGGCGAGCCTTTGACCGCCTGGAGCTCTACCATTGCATTGCCCGACCGCCGCGGGTTTCTGGACGGGCTTGCCGAGTTTCTGCTGCAGCTCTGGACGGTCCCGGTGCCAGCGAGATTCGCGACAGAGACTGAGTCTTCATATTCAGCCTGGCTAATGAAGAGCGTGGACCGGGGCGTTCGCAGGACGCTCAGCAAGACGGCTCGATGGGGTGACGCTGTCGACTATCTCATCATGCGATCCATGATTCCACACTTTGCTGCCGAGTTGGATACTTTTACCGAGTCTTTGTTCTCGCACGGCGACATGTATGCCCACAACATGTTGAAATCAGAGACGTTTGAGCTGACCGGGTAAAAAAAGCATCTCTCGGCCGTCTGGTTCATTTACTGACAGAGAGCAGAGTGATTGACTGGGAATGGGCTTTTGTCGCCCCGCTGCCCGCCGTCATCCACCATCCCTGGCTGCTCGCCAATGTACCCGGCTGCAAAAACACCGGCGTGGCAGGCCAGGAGGACTTTGCAGAGGACCGTGCCTATCTCGAAGACGAGATTGCGAAGAAAGAAAAGGCCAAAGGCCTACCGCCAAAATTGTCGGGGCTGCTTCGTAATTCGGGAGCAAGGCTCTTCTTTCAGTCTGCATTCCACGTCAAGGGCGTCCATGAACAGTTTGTGGCGATGCATTGCCAGCGGACCGAGAAGAACCTTGAGGCGGCCAAGGAGCAGCTGGAAATTGTAATGAAGCTTTTTCCTGATCTTGAAGAGGCTGCTCTAGAGCTGATGGGCAAGATGAACGGTGAGGGAGGTTCGATGTAGAGCTGCAGCACGGCTCCGCATTCAACATGTGGAAACGTTTACGAAAAGTGATGGACTAAAATTGAATAGCAATAAGGTTGAACCGCTCGAATTCTTCTCGAAATTTGATCTATTTTCACTTGGTAGTAGAGTGTGGCACAGCCCAAAGGGCGTCGTGGATGCCGCGCAAGGCAGTCTCGTGAAATCGTCCTGTTCAGCTGGTGGCGTTTGTGTGTTGCCTCTTCTAGGCACTGCATGACCAAGAGCCACCTGTCCACATCAGCCTCAGCTGCAAAACAGACTCGAAGAACGAGTCTTGGCGCCAGCCATACGGCAATAAATACTGGAATGACTTGTCTTTCCTGCTGCAAGCGGAACGCGCCCTCATTCTTCTGCTCACCGGTGTCCTCTCACCATCTTCAAAGAACATGATGAACATCGACAATGACAGGCACTTCTGGGATCGAACAGCCGACAAGTATTCCACGAGCAAAGTGAGCGACCAAGCGGGCTACGAGCGTACCTTGGAGAGAACCAGGAGCTTTCTCAAGAAAGGTGACGCTGTGCTGGAGCTCGGCTGTGGTACCGGCTCCACCGCCCTCCTTCTCGCACCAAGTGTTGCCCGATATCTCGCCACCGACTTGTCCCCCAAGATGATTGCAATTGCTCAGGAGAAGCTGGCGGCAAATCCCGCACTCACTGGCCTCGAGCTTCAAGCGACAACGGCCGACGCTCTGGCAGCCGGGGCAGCCAGGCACGATGTGGTCATAGGCTTCAACTACCTCCATCTTGTGCGTGACACCCCCGCGACCATGCAGAGTATTCGCACACTGCTGGTCGATGGCGGCATGTTCATCAGCAAGACGCCGTGTGTCGGGGAGATGAATCCGCTGATACGATGGGTGGCTCTGCCTGTCATGCATAGCGTTGGGTGGGCTCCGCACGCGGGCAGCTTCACTACCGCTCATCTGCGGAAACATATTACGTCGGCTGGATTTGAGATTCTGGCAGATGAGATGCACTCTTCAAAGGGTAATGACAAACGGCCGTTCATCGTGGCGCGCAAGAAGTAGCCAAGGTGGACGTGACGAGGAGGAAGATGCCGAATTTTCGGGAGCTGTCCACACTCACCACTCCTTCCGCAGAGCTCATAGACTGCACCTGCACTGATTTTTTGCTTCAGCTGGGGGTTATCCATATTCCCAGTGTAAAGCCGCTCAAGCTTAAATATATCTTATAACAGCAGTAACACTATAACTAGTCCTCGTGTGGTTGGGATGTACTTTGGGCATAGCTGGGATAGCAAAATGTGTCCAGCAGCTGCAACGTGCGATTGAATGTGCAAGGTGGCCAGTCAATGCTTTCGAGAGAAAAATGGGATTCAAAGAAAAAAAAATGAGCAGGCATGAATCTATCACCCATCGATTCAGACGGCAATTCTACATCTGCCAAAAAAGTCGTGCAGCGTAAGGAGGATCTTGAAAATGTCACTGCTTGCATGGACTTTACGCAGCCTGATTAAAGTGCGCTGCCACATTTAAATGCCAAGCTAAGAGGGAGAGGTTCTCGAACTCGCCAACAAGTGCTTTCAGCGTCATGAGCAGCTGCACCCTTTTTTTCCCTGCAAGAATACGGCGAAGCTCGCAACCACCATGGCCTCTGGGTGCAGGCCGGCGATCATCGCGGCGTCGCCTGCCACTACATCAGGCCTGTCAACGACAGCAGAACACAGTCAAAGCACCAGCCGACCTACAATCTTCCGTTCAGGCCGTTCGATTTTGTCAGCATGCACGAGCTGAGGTGCGAGATTAGCGAGAGCTTGTAGCACATTCAACGAAGTCTTCCGAGGCAACGGCACTCCAGTCATGCAAATGTGCGACTGTGAGCCTCTATAACCAGACTCGAAGACGAATGAGCCTCCAAGAAAGGCCAATATTGTTGCATTGGCGTGACGGCGATGTGTATGTGGTGGCCGCGGCTTGTTGGGGTGCGGAAGTGGCTTGTGGAATGCCAATGAGTGTTATTTTTACCATTTTCCCCCATAATTGGCAAACGTTGGAATTACTACCTTCAAGATTGAAGACTGGGACTTTGCGACTTTCGCAAGCGGATAAGAGTGGCCATAGGTAGCATCACGACGACTCCCGCACGCTGGATTGAGCCTTGAAGAGTTTGGCATCTATTTTGCGCAAGCATCAATGGGCATGCGACTAGATGCTGCTAGAATGCGTTTAATCTAATTGGCTGCCTTAGCCTAGGGCAATAATTTGAGATTAAAAACAAATTTCCGGAGCCGACACCCTTCTCTCTGACGTCCTTTTCGCTCGTCCTCGGCTATAGAGGAACGTTTTTCTGAAGCTAATTGCACCTATTAGCAGCTATAGAGGAATGTTCTCATAGTGCTAACATGATCTTTAATAATTGACTACATATGTATCTATACATCTGTCTTTACTTCTAAAAACGAGCACTCTATGCGGCGATCAAAGATACCCAGCTGTATGCTGTTCTGTTTTGGCCCATGGTAGGCCCTATGTATCATTTTTCAGGGTCAGGGTCGCAGGTCACGCTGGAATGCAGTGTTGCTTCGATCGTCCTGTTTAGGCTTAGGCACCTGACAGGGGGCGATTATTTACTGCCACCCACTGTACTTCTCGGCAGTCAAAGAGATACCGAACTCAAGTAATCAACCCCAAAATCGAAATGGAAATCCAAGTTCGGTTTCTATTGTGATAGAACTCATTGTTGGTCACAAGCAATGCGCCGCTAGCGCTGTTGAGTAGTCCATCGTCACCTACGTACACCACGGCAGTAATCTAAATCGGCGAGAGCGGGAACAACTCAGCCTTGTGAGAGGAGGTATATAGTGCGCAGTAGCCACGGTTCTACTGTGTGGGGACATGCCGCTCTCAGTCGCCTCGATACATGAAGCGCGGATTTGTGATGTAGACAGCATCCTGCCGCCTAATAACCTTGCGCTGTCCTATTCGAAGGAAGCACAACAGATATGCCGACCGAGAACGAGCCGACGGCCCCGAAACGACTGCGCCGTCCGCCATTATCATGCGTGCAATGCCGGAGGCGCAGAGTGAAGTGCGACCGCAGCTACCCTTGTAGCAATTGCACCAAGTCGAAGATGGAAACATGCTCATATGCTCCTTCGCATACCCCCAAGGGCTCAAATCAGACAAAAACGAAGGCAAAAAAAGTGACGTCGCTGTCGAATAGTACAGACTGCACATTGTCTGCTGTCGCAGCTTCGCACCAAGTCTGTTCTCCAGGGTTGATGTTGTCCTCGAGTTCGACAGTCTCGACCCTTGCGACGCAGCACGAGAATTCCTCATTGCCTATCAGCAGACGCCTTCGCCAAGATGCGGATCCGTCCCAACACGCTGGCCACAGTCTGGATTACGACTCGGCTGATGGAGCTGGCAGGTTGCCCGTCCCGCCTAGCCAAGATGACGCCAATCCTATCGCTCGGGTTAGAAACAACATATTAAAAGGCCGACACTTTGGACAGAGCCACTGGATGAATACTGTGATAATGGTACGAAGAAGTATATTCTGCACCTTGAAATCTTTATACTGATATGATCATCTTTGTATATAGTTTCCCTTTGAACTATCAATCATTAAGAGTGCAGATGACAATAACGCTGAGCTCTTTACTATCCTACATCAATGTAAATTGATTTGCCGGGGCATCAAAGCTAGTCGCTTGCAGCCACTGTTCTCTCTGAACCTGGGTCAGCACACTGTCTCGCAGGAGCTCTGTAACAGGCTGGTTGATGCATACTCACGGACCTTTGAGGGTGTATTTCGAATTCTCCACATACCCTCATTTCGTCAGGAGTACGCGAAGTACTGTCAGAAACCAACAGAGACGAATTCCGCCTTTATAGTTCTTTTGCAGCTCTGCATGGCTCTTGGCCTATCGTCCCAGCCTAGCACAGCTAGCGAAAGGGATTTGGCCATCCGATGGATAAACGAAGGTCGGTCGTGGCTCATGGTTCCATCCGAGAAGAGCCACATGACAATCAATGGACTGCAAATTCTGTGTCTTTTAAACATGGCTAGAATGGTATACGGTATCTCAGCAGATCTCGCATGGGTTTCAGCTGGTTCCCTGATGAGGATCGCCATGTATATGGGTCTTCATCGAGATCCGAGCGGCCTGAAGAAGATGACGATCTACGAGGCGGAGATGCGCAGGCGTTTGTGGATGACGATACTGGAATTAAACTTGCTGTGCGCTTTTGAAGCTGGCGGCATGCCATTAATTTCGTGTGAGGACTACGATACACTGCCTCCCGCTGATTTAAATGATGATTCCCTTGACGGCAGCATCGATGATCCGAGTAAGCGAGCCATCTCAGGCAACACCGCTACTCAAATGTCAACAGCGCTGGCATTGTTCAAATCATTTCCTACACGACTGAAACTCCTCCACTCTATCAACGACTTTCGATCGAAATTCGATTATGGGGAGACACTGCGACTGAATTCTGAACTGGAGGACGCCTGTCGCTTGTTTGCTCAGAAGATCGGCAGCCTAACGGAGCACGGGATTGCCACGTCGACAGCCGGCGGTCCAAAGCATGCGGCAGTCATCAATACTTTCCACGTCTCAATTGCTGAAGTTATACTCTACCGTTGTTTCCATGTCTTACATTGGCCGGTGATAGTTACCGCTTTTCAGGATCGAAAGTATTATTTTTCGCGCAAAACATGCCACGACAGCGCTATCAAGATTGCAAAAATGTGGAAGTTCATCGGGCTTCAAGACCATGGACCTGGGGTCCGCCGGTCAGATTTCCAGCAGTTAGTAGCAAACGGTTCTGGGATGTTCAAAAACTTGCCCGTGCAAGCGTTTTGCGTCATTGCGTTGGAAGTGATCGACAGCAAAAATGGCTGCTTCGGCGGCTTAGATGATCTGTCAATCCATGGAGGTCGCGAAGCTCTACGCAGCTGCCTCGACAAAGCTCTCGAGTGGAGCTTGTGCAGATTGCGCGCAGGCGAACTGGCAGGTAAAGCGCATTGCTTCTTCTCCGCCTGTATAGCACGTATCGATGGACTGGATCGAAATTTAGATCAAGCCGCTGTGGCGAGATTGATAACCCAGCGGGCGACGGAGGTCGCTCAGACAGCCTTGTCAATATTGACGAGCGTTGCGAGTGAACACGGAGTCATGCACAGTCAAGTGTTGACGGATAGAGTAGGAATTGGATCGAACACTGCACCAGTCACTTTGGATTCTTTGGAGTCTAATGATAATTGGCTTTGGGACGAGAGTGATGGTGTGATATTTGACTATATCTAGCGCACTAGACTTTGTGGTGTAAACAAGTGTAGCTAGTCATGCTAGAAAGCGTCTCGGGTCCCAACAGAGAACCGAAATAGCAAATGTTTGGGTAGAGTGTGATCAACCATTGTCCTCACCTAAGTTAGTACTATCCTGTATACAGTGCTTTACTAATATCTATAGCTGGTTCTATGTCTATCATTACTCTGCAATGTAGAAACAAGTGTGGCAATAATGCTGAAGAAGAAAGACTGCTTGCGTCAACTCTGGAAATTTTCGGAAATTTTCACAGTGTGCTATTTATCACTCATGGTATTCGATATAGTGGCTTCGACAAGATGAGGAGCAGTTAAGATAAGGGTAGCATTCGAAGTTTTGGCCAGAAAGATATGGTGGGACGAATTCGCCCTGTACGTGCCGGCACAGTGTTTATGGGGCTTGGTTGCTCGCTGCTTCAAATTGAGCAATCATGCGATTTGCCTTTATGCTCGCTGTATTGCAAAATCCACGATTCTGAGACAGCAACTCCGAAAAAAAACTCTAAATAGCGAGACGTGGAACCACATGTTGATAGCGAAAAAACCCCGCCATGATGTCTAACGGGGCCGTCACTATGCTTTCTAAGGAAACGTGCAAGGTGCTCTCCATTTCTTTAGAGTTTAGTGTAACTTGGCCCCTTTTCTTTTCGGCACATTTGATAGGGCGTAAGATTGGTCTAGATATAGAGATCCGGGCGCGCCTGGTGGTGACCTAGGAAAGGCTGCTAGACCATGTTCCCTCGGTATTAAATTGCTCAGTGGCCTACGTCTTGATTGACGCCCTCGCATTTTGATATTAAGGACAGAAAATCCAAACAAAACCCCTCTACCTACGTCGACTTAAAATTCCTATAAGTTGTCGTTCTTTCCAGGCTCTCTGTTTACCGCGATCCTCTACATACCACCGGCTTCTGCCTTCGTATCTTCACGATATCATGCACGACAGAAGCACCATCGATGGGGACTTGAGCCCTCCGGCGCTCACACTACCAAAAGTACTGCCGTGCTGGAATGGTAACGTGCAGACTATTCTTGAGGCTCTTCTGCTAGTGGAGATGTCTTTGGCGGGCCATCTTTGCCATATGCCACGGCCTTTGTGGCAAGGTGAAAAGAGGGAAGCAGTAAAGAGTGGAAACGTGTTCATTTACGAACAATGCGCATCTGGCATCAAAGATTGGGATGATGGCAGCACTTGGAATGCCCTCATTGTCGAGCATAACTTTTCATTGCATGTCGCTGAGCAGCCCGGTCGAGCCATTTGCAGTGAGTGAAAAAAGTGTTTTGTGGCATTAGCAATGCTTAGCAGCATGCTAACTCTTTTGATCAACGTCTAGATCCAATCCTACCTATCTATAGAAAAGTTTTCAGATTTCCTTACCGAGATGGGATTCATTGCGTTGTATGCTACGTCAGCAACGAAGACCTATATAATGAACGCTTGATTACCCCATTTCAAGATCCTGACCTCAAACACTATTACCCTCGGGAAAGCCTTCTTGCTACAATTATAGATGATCGAGTTCAAGAACTTAAGGCATACACATACGGTTAATTTGTAGTAGCAATTACTTTCATTAACACCACTCTAGCGAATCAAGCGCTCCAGTCGACTGAGCAGCCTTCGTGCAGTACTTCAATGACGCCATGCATTTAACTCTGTAGCCAAATAAACCTACCAGTACACTCTCCTTTCTACTGTCACAGCTGGTAGATCGAAAGCAGCCCCCACAAGGTGGAAACTACTGTCCACCGCCTTTGCACCACCCAGACACACCAAAAAGCGGCGAACAATTCTTTCTACCACGTGCCGCCCTGAGCAGGCAGCTGTTTGACATTCCTTTCCACGTGTTTGCAACCTAGCCTGCGCGGCCCGAGCACCCCGGGCAAGCACGTCACCTTTGTGGTTCCATCGGATGTTTGGGCTTTCTTTGATTTACAAGGAGAGGAAAGCGGGGCTCAAGTTCCTTGGCGAGTTTGGATTAATGTGCGGGATCAAAAGTATGTGAAGGATCAGCTCTTTCAGGGCCGGGAGGTCTGTGCAAGCCTTTTACACCATTTTGAGTATCTTGGACATTTTCTCAGTCCCTTCGACTTCATCCATGCCCTGGTTGTGTAGCACTCTACGCGGTGCGTTGTGGCTGATCTACTGAGGCATGATATCATCGAAATTAGTGTCGCTTGCCGCCAGCATTGGATATTGCCACTTTGTCCACAACTGAGGCTTGTATCGCAGGCCTCGTAAAGCAGTGCAAACTCTCTCAAAGATCTTCCAATCGGTTTTAATTTGACGTCAATTCTACCCCATCTACAGATAGAACGTAGTGCCAGTAGACCTGTGATCACGCTTCCGGCAGGTATACACAAGAACCCTGAACTTTAAGAGGAAACACGTCATCAGTTTACTCGTATTAAGACGGAGTTCGCTGGGTGACTTTTTCAAGTCTACGCACTGGCCTCGCACTGTCTCAACTATATCAAGAAAGCGATGTCTGAAAGCTCCTACTTAATCAAGTTGCAGAATCCAGAAAGCGTCGAAAAAGCTTTCGGCATTTTTAGGGTCTGACAAGATCGTGTTTCACAAAAGTATTTCAAATACTTCTGTTATCCTGGCAACCACAAGACATGGAGTCTTCAATTGCCTTCGCCTAAAGCGCCACCCGGCAGATTCTGGAAATTCCAATGTCACTACAAAAGTAGACGTGGTGGTCGTCGGTGGTGGATTTTCGGGGTTGGCTGCTGCATTTCGCTGCCACGAGGCTGGTTTGAAGACCATCGTGCTGGAGGCAAAGCATCGTATTGGTGGCCGAAGCCGTACGTATGAACGCCTGTCAGGCCCCGGTGTGATTGAGCTGGGGGCCACATGGATCAATGAAACAAGCCAGCCTGAGGTGTTTGCATTGAAGAAGAGGCTTGGACTCGAGACCACAGAGCAATACACAGTTGGCGATTCAGTATATCAACGACTGGACGGTTCTGTAATCCGAGGTTCTGATGATGGTACAAATGTCAGACTTCATTTCTATTCGATGCACTGCCCCCACGGAATACCAAGCTAACTCGATGCTCTATAGGGTGCCACACAAGAAAGCCGTCGACAGGAAAAGACACTTACTGATGCTGTGCTGAATCGCTCAGAAGCTCTCGATATCCGGAAGTGGAATGACTTTCCGCCGGATGACGATGTTGTCTTCTCTCAATGGGTCGCAAAACTAGGGTGCACTTGTCAATACGCACAGCATTTTGCTAATCATCTTTGCACCACTGTGGTCGGACGTGGCTAAGAGGTCGTTGGCGCGCCTTATTCTTTTTGGACTATATCAAGTCTGGAGCAGGCTATCTTGATCTTGTGACCGAAGGTAAGATGGGCGACCAATCTTTGACGATAAAACAAAGTACCTCCGAGATTGCCTGTTCTCTCGTCCGCAATCTCAGGCCGTGGTCGATCCTGCTCATCAGCCCTGTCAACAGCATTGTGCAATATCAGAAACATTGCCAGGTTACCACTACTACCGGTGCTACGTTTCAAGCTAGCAAGGTGATTTTGGCAAATACGCCGAATAAATATTCTGATCTTAAGTGTTCACCTCCGCTGCCCTCTGGCAAGCGAGCATTAGCCTCGCGCACTATGCCTGGACAGTATGCAAAAGTGCTCGTTTCCTACTGTCAACCGTAGTGGAGACATGCTGGCCTTGTTGGAATATCCAACAGCTTGAAAGACCCGGTATGCTTCTTGTGGGACATCTCAGACCCCAGTAACGACCAGTGTTCGCCTGCATTCTTCGTCACCTGCGGTGCTTCTCAAAAATGGCGCCAGCTCGAGAATCTTCAGCAAGGAGAATCTATTGTGAACCATCTTATCCATTTAGTTGGTCCGGAGATAGAGAGCCAAGCGAATGACGTTTTGAAGAAAATAAATCTTATGGATCAGACCAAGGAAGAGTATAGTTCGGGTGGGCCTACATCTACTATAGGACCAAAGTTACTGTCCCAACATGTTGATAATTTACGCAAATCATTCTTGAACATTCTTCTTGCTGGCGGTGAGACTGCCCTCGGATGGAAAGGTTACCTGGAGGGCGCAGTCACTGCAGGACACAGAGCGGCAAAAGAGGTAACACAAGAGCTGCTAGAACATGCCGAGAGTAATACGAAGCAAATGCTTAAATTCAAGGCACATTACTATGTTGTGTTTGTAGAAAGGATAATCTAGTACTGTAAAAAGAGGCTGACATATTTTAACTATCTGTCACTCGCAATAAAAATATAATTATTTAATAGATTAATTCGCTTTATGCTACCAATCTCTGTATACTTAACGTCACTTACGACACTTATTCGTCTTTATTTCTGCATTTCTAACTTAATTAACGTCATATTGTAAAAAAGTTCAGAGCTGAAACGACGACGGCTGACTGTCTTGTAAGGGATGTCTGAATAGGCTACCCGGCAACTCACAACACAGTGCGCACTGTATATGCGACTTTTCTTATCAACGTATGATATCATGCTAGGCTTTTACCTCCTTGTTCCACTTTGGCTTAGGCATTGCCAGAGGGACATATAACGAAGGCTTATTTACTAAGTCATAGTAGGTCTGTTTCTTAGAGAGTAAGTTAGGCTAATAGCTATAGGGTAGCACGTTAAGTAGTATCGAAAGCGTTCATTAAGAGTAGGACTCTTAATAGTAAAACTACTACTTAGATTAATTAATAGAGATCTAAACTATCTAAACTAGCTACGGTTTTTAACCTCTTAATATATTTAACTAATCTCTATTACTCACTTCTACTCACCTTACTTAGTATACTTACTACTAAGTAGGCTAAGTATACTAATTAAGGTAAGTAGTTATATAATACAGCCCCTCTTTCCTAATTAGGCTTCTTACTAGTTACATTACTACCTACTAGCCACTTATCCCGCTAGCTAGGCTACTTTTACGTTTATAATATAATACTCCTCCTCTATTAGTCTTATCCTTAAGGCCACTATAATAGGCCTCCACATAGGTTTTAGCCACTAGTAAGTAACTTCCCTCCTATACTATTACTTCTTTATAGCTTAACTATATCTAACACACACATTAGTAAATCCTATTATTCCTCCACTTAGCGTCACTACGACCTTATTTCTCAAATCGAAAAGATTAGTCTCTAGCTCTTTAACATAGGCTAATATATACCTTATTAAGAGAAGGGTTCTCTCTACTTTATTTTAAAGGGGTACATAAAGTATTTATCTTATTTAAAGAAGAATATTACCTATTATAATAGTAACTTCTTAGTTAAGGAGTTTAATTACCTTAAGGCCTAGAAGGAGCGTCTTTATTAGGAGGCGTAGCATAAATATTAGGAGGTTAGTTATCTTATAGCTACTACTACGGCAGTATACTCCACCTTAGCTTAAGCGTAATAGGAGGAAATTAATATTATGTCTAAACTAGATTACTTTATAGAGGTGTAGTCTCATATACTTCATTAGGAGGCACTAGCTTTAGATAGCCTAGACGAGCCTCCTAGATCTATAGTTACTATAGAAGGTCCTAACTAGATATAAGATAAGTCTTTACTATTTAGTAAAACTGCATAAGTAGTTCTGGGCAGTTAGATAGGTTCTTAATTAGTTCCTAAGTGTTTTTAGAGTTATAGTATCCTTTCTATTTAATAAGATATTTATATTTCTTATAGTTTCCTTATACCTTAAGTATTTTCTTAATT
>JAPFRW010000176.1:0-44057 GCA_030778065.1 Akanthomyces uredinophilus | reverse complement strand
ATTCTATTATTATAATATAATTTAGTCCTTAAAAAATCCTTATAAATGTTAAATTTATAGATGATATTATATTAGGAAGATTTCATATGCTACTATAACCCTACCTATGGGGAAGAGGTATAGAAGAATAAAGTATATGTAGGGTAGTATCTAGTAGATGGAAGTAGTATGCTTGCACAGCAGTCAAACTCTAGAAGCGGCAAATATCATCAACAAAAATGTTACAATGGAGCTCGACCGTTACTTAACCGCAGCCCTTCGTGCGGATTTCTTCGCAGCTCAGTCCTCCTCCACGACGTTGGCCCGTGCAGTTTCCGATCTCGAGCCTGCCATCTCTTTTATAAAAGTATTGGCCGCTTCGATAATGCGAACGCTTTGAATTACGCTAGGTGAGGCCGGTCCGCTGGACACCTCCTGCCACCTAAGCAGCAGTGACTTCAGATGATCACCAGCAGACACTGTGTCGGGACTCATCAGCTCACGCAATTTCGTTACTCCACAAGCCGCCAGCAGAACAAGCATTGCACCAGCCATACTGTGTATTGAGGTCAGTCTTCGCCGCAGCATGGGCGAGAGAACAAAGGTGGGTTACTGCTCGGCGACCGTGACGTACCTTAAAGAACAGATCCAAGTATCCACAAGAACGGTGTGTGAGAAACCACGCAAATTCAGAATGTGCATCAAGCAAGCGTCGAGACAGGCCTTGCAGCAGTTCAAAACTTCCTGGCTCGGCGCATTGACGCTGAGCCCAGCAGCAGCGGTGCTGCTGCCGTCCTCACCACTCAGCACCCACATGAGATACGGCCTATATATGACACTGCGGCAGGTGAGGTAGCGCTGGCGGAGGAAGCCGCCCGCGGCGTTCGACGCCGGGAACGTGTCGATACGGAAAGCAAGAAACGGCGGCAGGACATCGCGCCACTCGTCGAGTTGGTGCTGTAGCTCTGCCACGATGGCGGGAAAACGCGACGGGTTCGTGGCCGCTCCCACATCCTTGGCATAGAGGAGCTGGTGCGCACGGTTGAGGAGACGGCGCATGCTGATGCACGCAAGGAAGTAGAGCAAGGACTGCTCCTCCTCGGCGTCGGCGCCGTGCGCATTGTAGGTACTCGGCAGGGCGACTGAAGACTCTACCCTCGCGATGCCCGAGACGGGACACGCCGAGAGCTCCGCCACGTAGTCACTGTGTAGAGAGCGTGAGTTGGGGCGAAAACGTGTGGGAGACAAAATGGGATAAAATCATGGAATTGCCTCTTCTATGCGCTGAGAGGGTGGGAGGTGAGGCCATAGGTGCAAATTGTAAACTTGCCTTTCCAGGATATAACAAGACCAGAAAATTCGTCGTGCCCGCTCTTGGTCCTCCTGGCCACCCGCTTCTGTTTCGTTACTGAGAAGAATCAGACATTTCCCAGCTGCGCCAGCTATGAATTCCCAGGCCTGTAGCGGGCGGGCAAGGAAGGCAAAGTATAAGCTACGGTGGCATGACTTAGTAAACGCTTTCCAATGGTCAGATACAGGGGGTTCCCTCACGCAATCAGGAACATACACTGAACAGATGTAGAGTTCAGCGACAAATGTAGGACATGCAGCTTCTTCAGAGCTCCTTGAAAATACAAGTCTCCCATTCTGCGCTGGGCTGCGCGTTTGGAGACCTCCTCACGGGTGAAATTGTCCGACGAGGCCAGATTCGAGGTGAGTTGGCTTGCGCAACCGAGAGCCATGACCAAGAGTGCTAGGCACGAGCTGAGCGAGTCGTCCGTCGGGGGTTCCCCTCCCGACAGGACAGCGCGCACGAGTTGTAATTGATTCTGCGACACAGTGGGATACCAAAAGTTGATGTTGCGTTCAAACGAGTTCAAAATGTCGGAAACGTCGGCGTCGGTCAGATATGGAAACAGCGTTGCGGGTAATACTTGCAGCGACGGCCGGGATAACTCTAGATGAAATATGGAATGGTAGTCAGAACGCAACGTGGGAAATACGTCAAAGTGGTGCCATTTGAGGACGGATTCCGTCGTGGAGGTGTGCATCGAGTCGAGGACGGCGTTGTTGAGGATGGCGTTGTCGAAGGCAGCAGTGTCGACGCTGGCATAGTAACTCTCGTGGAAATTGCTGCTCCTGTCAGCCGCCTCAGCGCCCGGCTCTCCCGTACATGACGTAGTAGATGGCGGTATGGGAGGTGACAAGCTCGCTGCATTTTGGCTCTGCTGGAGGCCAGGGCTCACGAGACTTGTAACATGTTGAGAACCAATCGATGTGCTCTGCTGAATGAGTATCTCGGGAATCGAGGGAAGCCGGTAAGACTTACAATCGACGTGCTTAACTCATGCAGGAATTTCTCAATCCGCAGCACTCCATCGAGGACCAAATCTGTCTTCCCTCGCCTGGCGCGTGCGTCAGCTAATGTCGCCATGTCATATCAGATCGCAGCTGTTCCAGAACGACTTACGACTGTGATTCCGAGCCGTATGTGCACTTTTGTACTGCCACGCTGCAGGCTCGACATGGTGAGTTTCCATCGCATCTATTCTCCCCGAAATAACATCAGACCATAGGCATCTTAAATACTGCTACCTAACAAAAACGGCAGGCGAGCTCCTACCTAATTTTTCGAGCACGGCAGGTGTCGCACTAAAACACATTCAAAGTGTCAGCAGCGATAGCTAACGTTATGTTGTGGAACAATAACGTGGCAGCATCGCTGCGGAGTTGATGTCGGATACTTACCGCATGGCACGATCGCAGCCGTTTTCTGCTGGGTTCCTGAGGGTCAATGGAATGCGCGTTCATAACTCTCGACCTTTAAAGGCAACAAGCTTGTTTTATCAGAGTCCCTCGGTCTTTGACGAGCCGTAGATACGGGTTTTGCTGAGAAGAAGAACCGTGAACGGGTGCAAAGGTCGGCGATCAGCCGCCTAGCGCTGGAACTGGTTAGAATGTTGGCAGTGGAAAACCAGCCCAATATGCGCTACAGTGCTTTTGTAGTAGGATGAAGAGGCAACCCCGCACGAGACAGAGTCGCACGCGCCGCTGCAATACTTCACATCCGCCGAACACGGCATTCAATAATTCAGCACCCAACGACCTACAGGCTGTGGCCACTCGAACAAATAGGGGTCACCCCCGCCGCAAAACGCTAGGGTGGATTCGACCTTGCTCTTAAATGTCCAACTTGGCTACGTTGCGAGAATTGAAAGTGACCTAGAGAACGGCACGCAAGGAGAGTGTTTGAGGGTTGAATCGTTGCATTGATGATGATCATGGTGTTTAGTTGTGTCTGGGTGGAGAAGCCACCACGGTATGACGAATAGTTCCATCGCCAAATTGCTTGTCTACGGACCCCAGAGTTATTACTGCTGTGGCGTTGGGGAGGCCGCCTAAAACGAAGTCTTCTACCCCATGGGGAGAGCGGCAGTTGTCCTCGGCTCCGGCTTCCCCGAAATACTAGTCCGCCGCTTGTTCTTTTGGCCTTGCCACGGACCTTACGCTGGGAGAACGAGACTCGAGGCAGTTTGGCCGACTAAATACGATACGGTTCATGCCCAAGTATATAAAGGCATGAGCTACCATGCATTTTGTTCGATTTGATACTGGCTGCTTCACGCTGAATGAGCTCGTTCAAGATGCACTGTTCTCAAAGTTTTGCGGTCGCGGCACTTTTCATTATTCCAGGATTGGCGGCAGCCACAAGTACTGTGGTCGACCCGTCCTCGAACTGGGGAATATGGGAAGGATGGGGCGTGTCTCTTGCCTGGTGGGCGAAAGCCTTCGGTCAGCGAGATGACTTGGCGACTTTGTTCTTTACAAAGGACTGGCAGACGATCAACGGGCAGAACCTGCCAGGACTTGGGCTCAACATTGTGCGATACAACGCCGGCGCGTGCAGCTCCAATACATACGCCGGTGCGAGTATGACAGTGTCGCCCAACATCAAAGCCTCCCGCCAGGTGGATGGCTACTGGTTAGATTGGGCTAGCGATGACCCGTCGTCATCAAGCTGGGACTGGTCTCGAGATGCGAACCAGCGCGCCATGCTACAGAAAGCCAAGGCCAAAGGAGCCAATATCTTCGAACTTTTTTCCAACTCTCCTATGTGGTGGATGTGCAACAACCACAACCCGTCTGGCTCCCCTGACGGCACAACAGACAACCTCCAATCTTGGAACTACGACAGCCACTCAGTTTACCTGGCCAATATTGCGCAACGTGCCAAACAGGACTGGGGCATCACATTTCAGTCCATTGATGCCTTCAATGAGCCCTCTTCAGCATATTGGACAGCTGCAGGAACACAGGAGGGATGCCACTTTCAAGTGAGCACAATGGATGCCGTGATAGCAGACCTCAAGAATGAAATTGGCCGTCGTGGCCTATCGAGCTTCATCGCTGCGTCAGATGAGACTAGCTATGACTTGGCCATTTCGACGTGGAACAGCCTGACGAGCGCTTCCAAATCTGCCGTGACGCGGATCAATGTTCACGGCTACCAGGGATCCGGCGGCCGTCGCGATATCTTGTACTCCTTGGCGAAGCAATCTGGAAAGAGACTGTGGAACAGCGAATACGGTGACGGTGACGGGACAGGACAGTCCATGTACACCAATATGCTCCTCGACTTCACTTGGCTTCACCCGACCGCCTGGGTCTACTGGCAGGCCATCGATATTCCTGGATGGGGTCTCTTGCAAGGCGATAACGACGCGCAGACTTTATCTTCTGCGAGTACAAAGTACTTCGTCCTGGCACAGCTTACTCGGCATGTGGCCCCAGGTATGAGAGTACTGTCTACTCCGAATGAGAACACTCTTTCTGCATACGATGCAAGCAGCAAAACTCTGGTTATTGTAGCCGCAAACTGGGACGGTGCTAAAACAATTGAATTTGATCTCACGAGGTTTACATCATCTGGTGAAGACGGGTCGGTAGTGCCACGCTGGAGCACCGAAACAGCTGGATCAGATCGGTACGCGCAACACAACGACGTCAAGATTTATGACGGGAAGTTCTCCACGCAGTTTGCCAAAGGTCAGGTTCAAACCTTCAAAGTAAATAACGTTGTTGTTTGAAATATGATGTCGAGACCACCTGCAGACGTACGGTCGCTTCTATGCAGTTAGGTAGTGGTTTGGCAGAGCTATTTGTTTCGTTCATATATTTCCTTCCCAAATGTTACAGAGCAGCGATAGGTTAGAATGTATGCACACTGTCTACTGGTTCGAGCATGGCTGCAAAATACAGCGTTGTTGTCTTTATTACAATTTTAAAGAGAGGCATCAGAGGCGACAATCTCGGCAGAAATTCATTTTACCTACTCCCGATTTGTGTCATCCATTTCTTTTTGCCAAAGATGCCGACCACGCTTAAATTAGCGTTGCCTGCCCTGGAAGTAGTAGAGGGCAAACTTCGCTACTCGTGGCATGATCTACCGAGCATCTTTCAAGATGTCTTCAATCTGCGTTTAGATCTTATCACAAAAACGTCTCAATTGTTCCAGACCCAGTAGGACCATTGCTACAAAATGACTAATTTTAGCTAGAGTCGAGTGACAAAATGCGATTGAGCGGTTGAGTACAGGAACCAAATCAGCGCTAGCTAAACATGTATATCACGAATGAACTCATTGTAAATCAGGAAGAACACCGCTTCTCGGTTTTCACGAGAGATATCTCATATTTGATACCATACCATATAAGTATGAATATTCCACTCCTAATCTTTATTTACAAAGGCCTATCCTAAGCAGTCTCCAACTCAAATGCAAACCGTGCTTCCTCGCACCTGACAAGATGATCAGGACGCACTCCAGGTCCACATGCAGCTGTACCAACTCCAGCAACCTTGTAATCCAGCCTCACAAGTAAAGCATCCTCTTCGACAAGATCAGTGGGATGCTTCGCAGCCTGAAGTGTCTCAGCACTATGGTGACTTGCAACAAAGCTGAATGTATCCATGGTAGCTTCGCTTATTCGGCGAGCTCGTATGCCCACACCATTTTTCTTGCTGTTTCCAAATTTGACCCATTGTGTATCAAGCCTATTACCATTCTCTTGGGGAACGTCATAGCAGGTCTGAAGTTCTGCGACAGAGTCTACACTCCATATACCAACCGATTGCGAGGCAGCTTTATCCGGATAACTCTCGCCAGGACCACGACCATACCACTTAACCTGGTCCATAGTCTTGCTCATGCGGAGGTTTAGACCAATGCGCGGTACGTGTTCAGGCATTGATCCTGTTGGCTTTGCCTGATGAACGTGGATTTGCAGAGTGCCCCGGGCTGTCACCACATAGCTGATGTCGCACTCCCAGCCCCATGCCAAAGTGGGAGGCGAGAGGAATGTTTTTGCACGGATACGTATTTCATCATTTACTGATGACTCAAGAGCAAAACTCATTAGTCGCGATGTGAGCTGATCCACTCCGAATCTTTGCCAGTAAGGGAGTGACTGTGGTACATCATTGTCTGTTGGTGGCCGCCAGAAACTTGGAACAATGGCGTGCTTCCTGACTGGGTCTTGTTGGAGCAGCTCCTGTCCGTTCGATGTCCAGCTGCAAAGTGAGCCCCTTGCGGTATCGAATATGAACTGATATTCAGGACCATAGATTGTGGCTTTAGATCCAGAAATTTGTATGCGCGGCGGTAGCAAGCTGCGCGCGGCCAGTGTATTATGAATGCGTTCAGTTTCGCTTGTGATCTTGTACTGAAACCAGGCAACCTCGTGACCCTGAGCAGCCCACAAGGCCGCCGCTCGTAGTTTCACGGATACAGTCAGGTAAACGTCACCACAACCAGATTTGACAGAAAGAACACTGTCGGGGAGTGAAACAGACCGCTTCTGTCGTGGAAGAGTTTGTGGAAGAGCAAGCTCCGCAGCATCCATCAATTTAGATCTGCCAGTCTTGTCAGTATGAGCTTATTTAATAAGATTGGAACAACGTACACGTCTCGAAAGCTTTCAAGCTTGTAACTGGCAGAGAGATGCTTGATGTCGACAAAGTTGTAACGGTTCTCCACAACAAGCTTGCCATTTTCAAGTATAATGTCAATCGGCTGATTGACCTTTTTGTACTCTACCAAGCCAGGAGTAGGCTCGTGCTTGCTGTTGAGCAGACCATCCATGACAAATGTACCATCGTTTGGGCAGTCGCCGAAATCGCCGCCGTAAGCATAGTATCCAGAGTCCTCTTTCCACAGTCCATGATTTGCCCATTCCCAGATAAAACCACCTTGTAGGCGAGGATGGTCTCTAAACACCTTTTCATAGTCCTCAAGCAGACCAGGTCCGTTGCCCATTGCATGGCCATACTCGCAAAGGATCATTGGTTTCTCATATTTTCCACCGTCAAACACTCCTTCAGACTTTGAGAGCTCCACAAGAGCTTCGGGAGAAGTGTACATGTAGCTGTACATGTCTGTAGTTGCGGCGTGGGTATCGCCTTCGTAGTGCAACAGACGGGTAGGATCAGCTTCTATGGCATAGTTGCGCATGGCCCAAAAGTTTTTTCCGAAGAAAGCCTCATTGCCAAAGCTCCAGATGATTATACTGGCATGATTTTTATCTCGCTGGATCAAGGATCGCATGCGATCGACATAGGCTGCTTCCCAAGACGGATTGTTCGACGTGTACTGGGCTGCCTTCCCAAACGCAAGTTCCTTTCTCTTCTCATAGTCCATTGATTCAGGAATGTCTAGTGGGCGGGCAACTGCGTCGTAAAAACCGTGGCATTCTAGGTCCGCCTCGGCCATTACCCAAAAACCAAGCTCATCGCATAAGTCAAGAACTCTGGCGTCGGGAGGTTGGTGAGAGAATCGGATGGCATTGATGTTATGCGTCTTCATGAGGAGCAAGTCGTTCTTGGCAAACTCCATTGGTACAGCTCGTCCGAAGTGAGGATGGTGTTCATGTCTGTTTACGCCTCGGAGTCTGATTGGCTCGCCATTCACGGCCATTAGACCATTGATGAGCTCGACCTTTCGAAAGCCCACTCGTTGTTTGACGGCATGAACATCTCCCGCTCCGGGATCCAGCGAAATGATAGCTTCGTAAAGATAAGGGCTTTCAGCTGTCCACAATCTCGGATTCTCAAAAGTAAGACATACTTTAGAAGCTTCAGAGCCGGCTCGAACGTCCATCGTTGTGGATTTAATACGGGAGCCGCCATTTTCGTCCAATTCAGACAACGTAACGGTCAAAGTTGCTGCTTTCGAAACTAATGTTTGAATTGAGGCGTTCATTGTTGCTTTCTTGTAAGCCTCGTCCAAATCTGTGCGGATGAACCAATCTTCAACCCGATTGTCGCGCGGAAGTGCGATGAGATGAACGTCGCGAAAGATACCTATAGTGTGTCAGTATGGAGATAATTGAGCTCAGGGCGAGGTAGCCCACCAGATAACCACCATTGATCCTGGTCTTCTATGTATGTTCCATCCGACCACTGATAAACCTTGACAAACACCTCATTCGGACCGTCTGTGACATGATGGGTGACGTCGAATTCAGAAGCATTTCGAGAGCCTTGAGCATATCCAATCAACACACCATTCAACCATACGTGATAGGCACTGTCGACGCCATCGAAGCGAAGCCGAAGCGCAGAGTCAGCTTTCCATGCCATCGGCACGGAGAAAGTGCGACGGTAGGTGCCTGTAGGGTTTTCTGTCGGCACATTGGGAGGGCAGACAGGAATAGGGTATTGAACATTGGTATACCATGGGTGGCCGTGGCCTTGCAGCTGCCAATGTCCAGGGACATTGAGCCTAGTCCAAGCCACATGATCCGGCCGGATGACGTCAGGCGATTCCGCGGGCGTGCTTGCCAGGTGAAAGTCCCATTCACCATTCAGAAGTATTGACGTCTGTGGAATATGATAAGAGCGCGCTGGAAGACAATTGCGTCTGAAAACGGCCTCATTTGCAAAATCTGGACGAACGGCGCCTTGCAGACCACCAATGTCTGTCGGCCCAAAGCTATCGCCCATATTGATATTGGGAGACGTGTGGCCTGGGATGTAGGAGTAACACAAACTGTTCAGAAAATTTAAAAGTGTATTGGCGCTGAGGTTGGCGGACCACGGCCCCGTGGGATATAAAGACCCTTCCAAATCGAAGAAGCCGAGGTGGTCATGTTTTATGCGGGCCAATTATTTACGAGTGCGCTATCCGTAGAGCTTTCCAAAAGGAACCTGAATGTGGCGGTGGCTGCGTCCACGGGGATGTCGCAGCCGAGCTGTTGTAGACTGGAGGTAGAAACAGTAGTGCATTGGCGATGGCAGCGTCCACGGGGATGTCGCAGCCGAGCTGTAACGTAGTTTTAGACTCGACCTAGAAACAGTCGTGCATTTTCGGTGGCTGTACACGGGGATGTCGCAGCCGAGCTGCAGTTTTAGACTGGAGGCAAAACAGTCGTCCTGTTTTTTTGGGTTAGTGGCGTACAAAGGCTAATAAGTCGTTAGACTGATGGCTGCATGTGAAATTAAAAATTCCTTAAGGCCCCTAAATTATAATTCGATATAGCAATAGTGGCGTGTGGCCGTGCTACCACCTGCTGCGAAAACACCTTCCCCGCCTATGGACGAATTATGCGGTGACTGAGGTACATCATCTATTATGAGACTTTGACAAGGAATACGGTAGGTCATACTCTTGCTCTGGAGAGCTTGTTAATCTGATGGCTAAGCTAGGCTTTCGTTGTGAAATATAGGAAGCGTTATTTAGTTTGCGTCTAGAATCAGTCTTTAATTCTCGTTTTTGACTAAATACGTTCAAAGAACACTAGACTAGGTGCACCTCCTTCATATGTAAAGTATGCGCAACGGTCTGCGCACTTCTCTTCTCGAGACTCTTTTTGACAGGATTCGGGGCGTCAAACACTTCGGCCAATTCCTCCAGGGTCCGGTCCTTTGTTTCCGGGAAGAAATAATACATAAAGACAGCCTCAAACAAGTCCCAGAATACAAAGACGAGATAAAACTTGTAGCCAATATGCTGAAACGCCGGTCCACTGCTGTACTGGATAACTGTAGAGGCGGCGGCGCTGGCGAGATTGCCAACTGCCGTTCCCTTGGCCCGGGTCGACGTGGGCAGCGTCTCTGCAATATACATGGATTGCAGTGGAGTCCAGCCAAACGAAAACACTATTCCAAAGATGAAGATGAAGGCGACCGTTGCGTTGGCTGCAGATTTGTTGTCGCCGTCAATGGACAGCTTGCTAGTTCCTGTGATGATGGCAAAGCAGCATGAGCAAAAGATGATGGAATAGAGGAGAAGAGGGCGGCGTCCGACTACATCAGTCATTCGCGCACCGAGAATCGCGCCAAAGAAAGACAAGACTGGATTGATCCCGTTCAGCGCCAGGACTGTATGCTCCGCCGTGATGCCCGCGTTGGTGAGCATGGCAGGCAGGTAGTACGACGACAAGCTGTTGCCGCTGATTTGGCCAAAGCACGCCATGCCAATGACGCAGATGAGTCTTCGGCGTGCGCTGTGTGTATTCCACAGTTCATGGTAGTCCCACCACTTCTTGTCGGACGCTCCAGCAGAGATTTGACTGGTCATCTCCTGCAGCTGCAGCTTGACCATTGGATGGCCCTCACTGCCCTCACCATGATAGATGGCCAATACCTTGGCTGCGTCTGCATGGCGGTCTTGTGCAACCAACCAGCGGGGTGACTCCGGGAGCCAGAGAACCGTCAATACGACAATGCCGGATGTGATTAGCTGGCACCAGACCGGGATGCGCCACGCAGAGGTGCTGTCAATGAAGCTGCAGCCGTACACTACCCAGCTCGCAATGATACTGCCAATATACCAAGTGCAGTTATACAGCCCGGTCAAGGTACCTCGCCACCGTGGGTGTGCCATTTCACTCACGTAGCAAGGCGCCGAGACGCTGCAGAAGCTCACGCCAAACCCGAGGACGAAGCGGCCGGCCAGAAACTGGCCCCGGGTGACTGCGGGTGCTTGGATACAGGTCCCGATAATGACGGCCAAGGATCCAGCAAACATGCCCCATCGGCGGCCAAAGTAATCGTTGACAGGCCCGGTGAAGAAGACGGCTGCGACGGAGCCAATATTATACATGGCAAACACCAGGCCGGTGCTGGAGCTGGCAACTTCCCTGTTATACTGGGTCAGCAGTGAGCAAGCTTTGCAGTTTCTAAAAGTCTGGTCGACGTACATTCCGAAATAGTTCCTGTACGACACCATGCCGTTCAGGCCGCCCATAAGGGAGCCGTCATATCCATTCTACAAAGGAAGGGATGGTTAGTAATCGCGTCGCAGAACATTCTTCAACAGAAATCGTACAAGGCAGCCACAGAGATATGCTGCCGCAAGGACAGTGTAGAGTCGAAACAAGGCCGGCGTCCATGGTGAAAGCTTTTCGTCTTCAAGTTGGTCTGAGAGGTTGACAGCCGCTTCGACTGTGGCCCCCAATCGGTCCTCAGTATGTTCGGTGGCAGATTTTAGCTGCTCCTTGGTAGCCATGCTGCCCATGGTAATGTTTGTGTCTCTGGCTTGTCTGGTGAACCGGTATTCAAAGCCCATTTGTGGCGAACTCGGGGCGAACCTGTGTCGATTTTATATGCACCTTTGGGAGACTCGCTGTTGAACCAACTTCTGCGCCTCTCGAGACTTGGCGGGCGGCCAGGGAAGCAATACCTGCCGGCGCTTTAAGTTGCTCAAGGCTGGTGCTTTACAACGAGAAGCCACCGAGTAGTCTTTTCCTCCCAAGCTTCCCCAGAACAACGCCACTAATTCCACCTCTGCCTTGAAGATTCATGGTCGACAGATTTCGTGTGGAGCTCGGCTCCGACACCCCCGGTGGATGAGCAACCCCCGCAAGTTTATTGAATCTACTCGGCTTACGATTGGTGCGCATGAGCCTAAACAGCCTACATTGTTTTAATTGGAGGCTGTTTGAAGCTTACACCTGCACATCTGTGCCTCACGGAGATTGAGGTCCGAGAAGCCAACGCCACTGCCTAGCCAGCAGACGAATTTCAAAGAGGGAAGAAGAGAAAGAAGAGAAAGAAGCTAGCCAGCTGGACGGCCAAAAGATGATTGTGTGACTGGTGCTGCGCTATGGACAGATGGTCGCCTCGTCGGGGCTGGCGTCACACATGTGCTGATGCTTCTCCAAGGTACATTGATGAACAACTACGGATAGTAATACATGATTTAGCAGTCATCCCTAATTATCTCGGCTGGGGTTGATTACCAAATATATTTCATATTTGTGTCGCACAGCTGGCTTTTGAATAGCAATTCAACATGTTCAAGCTTTTGTTTACATATACGACGCTTTCTGGCCACTTTGGTATTAATACACACATTTTCCATGGCACTCCTTTACTTTGAGCGAAAGAGGCAGTAAGCGCAGGATGCTCCTCTCTGTAAGGTCAAGTGCGGGTGCTGCTGACGGCCGTCTTGCCGGGGGGTAGCTGGGGGGTTTGGGGACTTTGACGAAGTTGATGAGCTTTTCCGGGCCATGCCTCTCTTTTCTCGGAGTACCAAGATTCTCACCGAGGTGCCGAGACACACGGTCACCGCCGGCTTTTGAGGCGAAGCCATGTTCAAGGCACCAAATAGCTAATTCTGCCTGATTGAATGAGAGACCTGGTGAAGAGATGCGCTCTGCATCCTCGGGCCGTAGCGGTCCGCATGCCTGCGGAGGGACCCTTGGGCGCGCCCGGGGGCGGCGCCGACGGCAGCCTACAGATAGGTAGCTTTCGGCCAAGACCTAGGGGTACAGGTAATGGTCCTCATGATTACATATTCAGGAAGAGAGGGCACTTTTTTTTTTGAGCTATATAAGAACTTTCTTTTTAGATAAATAGCCTTGTTGAGAAGATATTTTATAGGTAGCCAGTTAGCCAGCCAGCCAGCCAACCAGCCAGTTAATGCCAGAAAGCCAGAAAGCCAGCCGGAAGAGCGCTGACGAGAGCGCTGTAGAGAGTGCAAGAGTGAGTGTAAGAGAGAGCACTATAGAGGGCGTTAGAGAGAGCTAGCGGGCTAGTTGACTAGCTGGTTTACTAGCTGGCTGTCTGACCAACTAATTTAGTTAGCGAGTTAGATGAGCTGGCTGGCACGCTGGCTGGCTTGCTAGCTTGCTCTATCACTGTAATAATTACATATAAGAGCTTCGTTATCATATCTCGTGAGGCCTTTACCCTGAAAAAGAAGACTCCCCAGCTGCCGGTAGTTTATTCCTGCGATCCATACATTCACTTAGTAAGAGAAGGAGAGGCAGCAACTTTATACCAGGTACTACATAATTTTGCTGCGTTCTAGTACCCTACACGCGTACTACTGGCGCTGAGACGCCCAAACCGACATGGTTCAGTCTGACGTAGTCGATGCGCCTTGATTGGCTTGCGGCAGATACTAACTGACCTAGGCCGATTGATTCTAATATCGAGGCCACGGCAAGTTCCCAAGTAGATTAATTATCGAAAATGTAGCGCTATAGCACGAAGCCTGGTTTCGACCTCGTGCGTGGACTTCTTCGTCTAGTCCGTGAGATCCACCGGCCACCAGGTAGTCAGATGAGCCATGCAGGTGTGAATAACCAAAGCCGACGGCTCCGAAGCCGACGGCTCGCAAGCAAAGTCGCACCTGGTCCTCCGTTCACTCTGCCTGCCGATCACCACGCATTCAATTATTTATATAGTGGTAGTTACCAGACGCCTTGCAAGCAGGATGAGCCCTGCCACATAGCCTTGTCAATACTTCATCCATGATGCTCGTGTCACATAGATCAGCTGCCATCATTGCGGCCATTATAGCATCCGCAGCTGGTGTAGTTGGAGCCCCTACTTCTGTAATCAGTCGCGCCATCTCAGGAAACCTCGAAATCGTGCCCGGCGGATCATGGACGGCTGCCAATACCGGACAGGTGATCTCGGCACATGGGGAGGGCCTTTTCGTTGTGGGTGAAACGTACTACAGTACGTTGATCCGGCGAGCAAGCCTGCCAGCGCGGCATAGTGTCCATCTAACGATTCATTTGCAGTGGTTGGGGAAGAGAAACTGGGTACCACATCGGCCAGTTTCACCAACGTCAACTGCTATTCCTCTAAAGATCTCGTCTCCTGGAACTTCGTCAATCACCCGCTGACCCTACAGCCGAGCGGAGACCTCGGACCTAGCCGTGTTGTCGAGAGACCGAAAGTCATCTTCAATGACAGCACTCAGAAATACGTCATGTACATGCATATCGACAGCTCGGATTACAGTGAAGCCAAGGTGAGTGAGAGACAATGAGGCCACGTTTGGCGCCAGAGCTGACCGGGAGGCAAGGTTGGCGTCGCGACATGCGACACTCCTTGTGGCAACTATACATATCGAGGGAGCTTCAACCCTCTGGGTCAGCAGTCTCGCGACATCGGCCTCTTCAAGGACCCAAACGACGGAGTTGGCTATCTTTTGAGCGAAGACGTACGCCCTGACGAGTCGGCGAATCGAGAGCAGAAGCTAACCAGTCGCAGCGTGCCAACGGGCTGCGGATCGACAAGCTCTCCGACGACTACCTCAGTGTCGAGGCAGCGGTACACATTTTCCAAGATCTTGAGGCTCCGGCCATGATCTACCAGGATGGTCTCTATTATGTTGTAAGTGCGGCAGCAATCTCCCCTCGCAGGCCTCCTGACATGTGTACAGTTCGCTTCCTATCTGTCCGGTTGGAATTTCAACAACAACGTCTACTCAACCGCGAGTAATCTCTCCGGCCCGTGGAGTACGTTTGAAAATTTTGCTCCGCAGGGAGCCAACACGTTCAGCTCTCAAACAGCCTACGTGTTGCAAGTTCCGAACGGCGTGGTATACATGGGCGACCGGTGGAACGCCAATGACTTTGTCGCAACATCGTATGTCTGGCTTCCACTGCGGATCAACGGGACGTCGGCATCCATGCCCAACAACTACGTCAGTTGGCTTCCTTCCACCGTTTCGCCGGGTCCCAGTGCAAAGACTTACTCTGCTCTTGCGGGGTCAATGACTGGAGGAGCGCGTCCTGTCAGCTGCCCCGGCTGCTCGGGGGGTGATGCGGTCGGTTATCTCGGCGGCCCTTCAGGCGGCAAAGTGACCATTTCAGACATTTATAGCTCCGGCACAGCTCCGAAGACCCTCCGCATTGCTTACCGGAACGGCGACCAGACTCCTCGCTACGCTTCCGTCTCGGTCAATGGGGGAGAGGCTACTCGTCTCGCGTTTATTCCCACAGGCAATGGCCCCAATCTCGCTTCGCTCAACGTTGCTCTCGCCTCTGGAGGTGCAAACTACATCACCGTCTCCGGCGTTGGTGACGGGTCGTACGCGCCGGACATTAACGAGATTGATGTCCCAGAGTTTTGATCTAGTGGATATGTAGACATGGCACCTTAATTGATGACTACTAGGCTGCTTGTTATCTTGAGTTCCCTTGGCAAGGACCGTACTCTCAGCACATTTACTCCTACTCGTTGCTTTGGCGCTTGCTGTCCCCCCACTGCTGCGATCCCGCCGTTATTCGTCTGGACCCTGTAGCGTCAGGCTCAAGAGCCGCTTCTGCCAGGCAATTGAAACGGCCCAGTGGCATCATATGTCAAAAACCGACACACACCGGCAGGTGACGCTGATATCGGAGCAATACGCTCATAGTGGTAGCCGCGCATGAGTTGCGTCCACAACTGCCCTCTCCTGGTCTTTTTGCAAGGCGCGTCGTGAGGAGTGCCCACGTTCTCACCAGGGACTTTCGTAACGACTCATGACCCGATTCCCCTTCTATAGTAGAAGTTGCGCATCAAGCATGATGGAACTGGGTTTCTTTTCAATTGGGGTTGTTTGCCAGCAGGGCGTCGATCGTAGCACGGGAAGGATGGACTCGTTGCCTCACATGACCGTATGTCAGCGGCATTGACAGAAGTGACCGTTACGATCAAATTTCCGATAAATATTGTCAGTATTTTGGGCATAGTTCATTACGCTAGAGTCGGCCAATGGATCGAGGCGGATGACGGGGACTTTGCAAATGGTGGCGCTGTGTGTTCGACAGGGGCGCATCACAGCTGTCTGTATGTCCAAGCAAAAAAGCACCGAAACGGACATTTTGCCAGGGGTCCTATACTAATGACATCATTTGCGGATGCCAAAGACCCACCAATCCTAGTAAGACGCTCGTCCGCTGTCTGTGCAGGCGTGGTCGCCGGCTCACGATGCAGGCTGTGGAGCTAACCTGGAGTTTGCACGGGCGGATGATGAAGCAGATCTGATGTTGACCAGATTCGGCGTAACAAAGTTGGTATAATTTGGCATCTAGGTCGCGTATAAGTTTTACTCATGATATGTCACTATATCTGTTCACTTGCGAGTTGCAAGAAGCATGTACACTGGCCACTGGGCCGTGACCTGACCATCAAACTCATTCTTGATGACTCTCTCCAGCTCTAACCACTCAGGTAGCGCCCAAATATCGTCACCGAGCGGCAGCGTAGTTGTGCGCAGGAAGCCGCGGAGCCACTCGACGTCGACCTGGCGCTGCCAGCCCGGATCTTGGACGTACTCTTCCGTCTCCGAGTCCTTGACGCGGCGCGGGTTCTCCTCAAACTCGCCCGCCTTTGTGAAGCGGTACGGCGTGGCGTCGCCCTCGCGCACATTGACCTGCCAGCGGCGCACATCCGTAAAGTGCTCCGCCGGCACGTCGACGCCCTCGTAGCCGCTGTAGGAGTGGCGGATGCCGGCCTTGATGGCGTCGCTCAGGTGGCCGTCGCGGTGCATCCTGCTCATGACGGCCTCAGTGGCGGCGAGCCACAGCGCGTCCAGGCGCGGGCTCTGCGGAAAGTTGACGCGAAAGGCCTGCATGCAGCACGCAAAGGAGCCGCCGGGCTTGAGCGTCGCGGCGAGGTTGGTCATGACGACGGGCGCGTCGGTCCAGTGCAGCGCGTTGCAGATGACGGCCAGGTCGACCGAGGCGGGGCCAGGCCATTGAACCTCGGCCGGCGACTGGTTAAAGGTGAACTTGTCGGCCGGCTGCAGGCGCGCGCGCGCGGCGGCAATGTTGGCCTCGCCGGGGTCGGACACGTAGGTGTGGGCAAAGACTTGAGAAAGAAAGGCGGCGCCGGTTCCGGAACCTGATGCAGTGTTAATACAGCGCGTTTGAATGTGTGAAATGATCTGGAGTGGACTTGCCGGCACCAATGTCATGGGCCACGTCAAGCTTGCCGCCGTGATCTTGGTGATACTTGATCCATGCTGCAAACATGGAGGGCGGCAGCGTGGGCCGATAGCTGTGGTAGTCGTCCCATGACGAGATTGTGAATGGGTATTTGCGGTCTTCGGTTTCGAAGCCAGCACCCTCGAGGTTCTTTTGTAAACGCATTTTGCGGCCGAACGGGTCTTTGAAGTATCTAGTGATGCTAGTGAGCATGATCTTGCGCGATTGATGTTGTCCGGCCTTTTTCTAATCAAGTACCATTTAACAAAACGAATATTGTAAGAAGAAGTCTTTGTAGGAACAAGCGGGGGACAGTAATGCGACGACCGATTTCGATGAGCACTTTATATTCCGACCGAGACCCCGTGTCGCGCAATTCGGTCAAGATCTGCCGTGTAAGCAGGGCGAACACATCGCATGCAAGCCAGCGGCCCTAACTAGAGCGTAAGCAGATGTAACATCGCCAGCACGGACCCCGATTCATTAGCCTATAAAACCAGCGATTGGAGCACGATTGCGACAATGAGGGGAAGCAGTCTGACCAAAGTTGCAACTAATACCTCAATGGCTGCTTATCGTCCATGCCGATGCCGAACAAAAATATCCTCGTGGTGAGCCTCATGGCTCACCTTGCCAGGCCAGCATACCTTGTTGGACTGACCGGATCACAGGGTTCCGCAGACCGAGTCGATCGACCCCCGATTCTACAGCACATCATGTCCCGGCCTGGAGCACATTGCGCGCGGAAGGCCGTTGACCAACCATGAAGCATTAGTGACCGGTACGATGCATCGCTTGCAGCGGGGTGGCCAATTGAGAAATGCCCCGCGTCACATTGCTGACGAGACGCTAATCTCACCACTAGCCAAGGCTACGAATGATCCGATGCTAGTCGGTCCTCGCAATAAGCGGGTATCCTTGATTTCCCATCTTTTCAAGTGCACTCGTCACCTCATTACCGAAGATCTCGTCGTCACCCTGCGTCGACATGTTGTGTTTCGCAATGCTGCGCTCCATGAGCATTCACGGTCCGTCCTCTTGAATGAGATTTGCCACTTGACTGTACACGTCTTGTTCGGAAGAGAATGGCAGTTTGATTGATGCTATTGAGAAAATATAGATCGGACACTGATTCTTCACCAACTTGCATCTGCCATCGACAACGGTCAATTGCAAAAACCACCATATCCGGAGTCAGCCCAGGAGCCACATAGCCACTATACTGACGACAGCGAGGACCGTCATGCCAGGGCCGTGTTTTGATGTAGAGGCGCCGCCCATCTTGACCCAGGCGGCGCAACCGCCATGCGCCGGATTGTACTCTACAGAAGTACTGATGGCGAGGCTGAGAATGGCCCCTGGCGTCGCCCTGCACTGCCCGTCCACGCTAGTCTGGCAGCTCGTCTCGTACCATGGGTGATCGTTCGGCGTCGAGGGCCGACCCTTGGCGACCTGCTCGCAGTTGGGGAGCGCGTACGTGGAAAACACCAACTTGCCAGCCTTGCCAGGCTCGACCTTGGACGAGTCGGACTGCGAGTACCAGACGCGACTGTAGTTGGCCGTGCTGTCGTACAGATGCTGATTTTGAAGGAGCCAGGTGACGCCTTTGCGCTGGTCGTCGTCGTCGTGATAATTGGAATTTCCGGGCTGGAATACCGTGGTGCTGTTGTTGCTGCGCGAGAATATGTCGCTGACGTTGAAGCATGTGAAGCTGACGGGGATCGAGCTCGTGGTTAGGGAGATTGCGCTACTGACGTCGTTGACGCCGCACAAGTCGGCCTGGTTGTCTGCAAATAAGGCAACGGTGAAGTTTGCCTTTTCTGTTCGCATTTGTAGCATTTAGCTATTGCGTTGGCGGGCTTAAGGCTGCTTTTGGATCGTGATTAATCCTACCTGTCTTCTGGCGTGGTGACTGCCTCTGCAAGGGATGCATCCGCCAGGACAGAGGCGAAGATGGTAAGTTTCATAGTGTTCATATGTTGATTTGCAATTCAATTGTGCAAACTTTGTTGCACAACCAAATGAAGCTGCGTTCGAGAGGGAGAGACTGTCGTGTCAAGCTGCGGCGCGGCACACGGAAACGGGGTTATTTGAAAGGAGAAACACATGACGAACACTTCACGCGGATGATGGCCGTATGCATGGATGCGTGGAGGTTACACACGCACAAAGCGCTACAAACGACATTAATACCATACTGCTGAAAACACACGACGGCAGTGTCGCACAAAGTGACAGCCGCCTTGGCTGGTTCGTTGGTAAATGTAGATAGGCGCCACCAACGTCATGAAAAGACGTGTGGCCGATTGCGAGAACGGCCTCTAGTTACAATGCTGGCAGGGTTGGTCTCGAAGAGGCGCCGCGCGACACGCGAGGCGTGGATGAAATTGCATAGCGCCGCGGTATCGGGAACTATGGAAAGAATTTCTAACATGATCTTTTTAGCTAGATATTCAAGAGGAAACACCATTGGGATACGTGACGACAACTTTGCAGAAATGTTTGTAAGTTCTTTGTCTTTGTCTTGTTAGATGGCAGGCTAAGGTGAGGAGAGGGGTACTGTCGAAAGCACTCAGGACCTGATTCGACGCCAGCAGGGATGGTTTTACATTTTACTGAACGCGAAAGGTCTAACACCTAGTTATGAGCCAAGTTTCGCTACCTCTAAGTTATGTCACAGCCCTGCTAACGGCTGACCAAAAAGGCGCTTGGCAGGCGACTACAGGCCATTTTTGGCTACCACACCACTAGTTAGGTTTGCAATGCCCCCAGTTCGATTTGTACGGCTAAACGACTATTACTGTTCACAGGCAAGACTGTCTTGGCAGTGAGGATTGTGAAAAGATTGTCAGACCTAGGCATAGACCGTAATGGCGGGAATAGTACGGGCTGTACGCCCCGAAATATAGCTTGCTGTATGGCACTACAAAGCTAGTGCAGGCATACCTGGAAACAATGGCCACAGACTTCAGACAAAGTATCCGAATCAGGCTCGACGACACGCTCTCATCCATTCCGGGGTGTCGTGAAGCGATCTTTGCTGAAAGAAGGTGCCAACAATCAGGTCCAATGATGCGCCCGCACCGCTATCACGCACCCGTATCGATATAATTTGGCAGGTACGCAGCGCCCGTTCAAAGCGGGCTGCGAGCTAACGTTAGTACGAGCCTGCGTAAACGCTGACCCGAGTGCCTTGTGAGCGAAGACGCACATGCGTACAGCCTGATGAGAAGGCGCACAGAATTGGGCCAAGTAACACAATACTACCAGTCCAGCGCGACGGCCATAACTGCTATCTTGAACGTCGAATGTTTTCCTCCATAGCGGGGATTGCTCTATTGGCTTGCGTTATTGTGACATGGCTCTGTACATTCCGCTCCCGCAAGTATTGAGCTGGTGTTCATTCCCGATTCCGGGACCTCACGGCTACGCATTGCAAACTCTATTCACCCGTGGGAATGATTTATTCGCCTACGCCAACTAGCATAACTTTCAAGGTAATCAAGATTGTATTATTCCCTGCCAACTAAATATGAGCACTCATACAGCAGAGATGCTAGCGCAGAGTGCCCGCCACAGCCGAGCCTCGTGTGACTCAGCGCTGTTATTACTTGACCACAGCTGGATACGAGCGGCTTCAGCTTCTCTCCGTGCTCGCCCAGAATCGTTCTTCAGCATATTTGCTAGACTTGCAAAGAATATGGCAGGCTTTACCGATCTTCCCGCAGAACTGATTCAGCACATTTGCGGCGACTTGCATCTGCCAATCGATGTCAGCGCACTGCTGCGTACCTGTCGCACCACGCGCCAGGCACTGGGTTCATGGCCCTACCCAACGGGGGAGAGCCCCAATTGCATCGACGAAGCTCTGAAATACGCCATTGACCACGACAGTGTTGCTGTATTCAATCTAGTAGTAAACTTGGATGAGATGCAGCTGAATCTGTTCTCTTCTACGAAACTGTTACCTCTGCTCCAACGCGCCTTGCAGTCCGGGCGAGTTGGTATGTTGAAGCGACTGCTGGAACAGCCTCACGCGACAAACGCACTCCATGAGTTGCGCGAAGCGTGCAAAAAAGGCAACTCAGTTAGTCTCTTAGGCACAGCTGCTTACCTAGGCAATGTTGAGGCAGTTGAGCACCTGCTCACGTTGCCCACTACGGACGTGGACCTTCTCAGCGGTAGCCTCGGTGCGACGGCGCTGCATTTAGCTTTATTTTCGAAAGGGAAAAACATCCACATCATCCGCATGCTTATTGAAGCGGGTGCAGACGTCGATAGACTTGCCCGTCATGGCGTGAAAAGCCCGCTGGACCAGGCAGTGGCCTCTAACAACGTGGAAGGCTTGCGAGTGCTGCTGGAAGCAGGTGCCGCAGTCGAGAAGCAGCACCTGGCACATGGCCCGCCAACTTCAGTATTTGCAAGCCTGAATTGGCAGGGCTCCGATGCAGCAGAGATCGCCTCACTTCTCTTGAAATATGGTGCTTCTGCGTCGGGCAGGCGAGGCGACAGTTGCAGACCTCTTCAGCGTGCAATGGTAGAGGGCAGGGACGACATCGTGGCGCTCCTCTTACGGTATCGTGCCGACGTCTTTACAGCTTCACATAAAAACTGGAGATCCGGACTTGAATTTGTTTTTCAACATTGCAGTGTCAAGACGTGCAAATTATTTCTTGAGCATGGCGCCATCCGTCGCGGCATGCGATGCGTGGAGCAAACAGTCCAGCAATCTGCCGCCTTGAGTGGCGATGCTGAGAAACTGGAATGGGTTCTTGACGACCGTGAGTTTGACAAAACACTGCCTCGACACTGGTTAAAAGCACCATCCTCCACAGAGCTGCTTGGCAGTGCTGGCTCGCCGCGTGTCGCGGAGCTGCTTATGCGGCGCGGCGCTGACCCCGGCGCTGCTCTTGCTGAACGGTCGAGCTTCCTTCGAGATATGCTGAAGAACAAATCTCGTCCAAGACGGGAAATTGAAGAGACAATGAGGAGCTTATTGGCCCATGGTGCTACGGCCAACATGACTGAGAAGCAAAAGGAAGATGTGCTAAAAGATCACATGGACCACACAAGACGGAACGTGATCATACCCATCCTTATTGAAAGTGGGCTCGAAGTCAGCGGCGCTGTAAAGACGAGGTTGCTGCTCGAATGCCTGCGAGATTGCTATGCCGAGAAGTTTGTCAAGGGGCTGGTCAGGCCACTGATCGACTGGGGCGCAGACATTGACGCAGTCGACGGGCAAGGTAGAACCGCTGTGCGGCTTGCTATGGCACGTCATAACTATGTAATCCTTGAAACACTCCTTGATCTTGGAGCGGACTACAAGGCTATTGACGATTCTGGAAACACCGTGCTGCACGGAATATACGCGGATAAGACGAACTTGGAAGTGAGGCTCGTGAGGAGATTGTTGAGACTAGGCGTGGACCCCAACGCTGCGAACAGCATGGGCCTTATACCTCTCGATATTGCCTTGCGGTACGGTACTAGAAAGCTGATAAAGGTATACCTTGAGCATGGAACCGATATTCACAGTCTTCGCATGATGGGCGGCACAAATGCGGTCATGATGAGCACGGTGCATCTTGCTGCTGTGGTTTCTGACCCGCATCGCCTCCGGACACTGCTTCTTCTCGGGGCGGACGTGAATGGAAAGGATGAAAAAGGACGTACACCCCTGCACTGGGCGAGATCAAAGAATCTTGCAAGACATGTGAGGCTTTTGAAGCGTGCTGGTGCAAATGTGGATGCGCAAGACGATGCCGGTAACGTGGCTCGAAGTGTCGGACCAGGGCTGTATCCTGACCTGGATCGGGACTTTGATTTACCAGTGTAGGCGGCTCTGATGAGTAGATAGTGCCAGTGTTGAAGCTATTTGGGCTCACTACATATTACGGGACGAGCATACCTGATGAGTAGCACGAATATGTGCACCACACTCTGAGACTGGATTGTATCGGCTTTCAGCTACGACTGATATGTCATCTTCAATAATCATTGAGTATTAAACTGAAATAGCTCAAGAGTGGAAACAGACACTTTTTGTGAGTCATGTACCCCACGATAGAGACACGCGGAAAACGACAAAGTTGGAAGTGAGCCAGTACACCCCGAAGCTCGGCCAGTCGTGTTAGGCAAGGCAGGCGAAGAGGAAGGAAAATAAATAACATTGTGGAAGTGAAAAGAATTGCAGATGTCGCTCACTATTTATACTCAAGTGTAGAGCAATGTAGATTTGCGGCTAAATCGGGCACTCACCAAGTCTCGGGTTCTTACTTGGCACCGCCTCCACCACGACGCTATTCCCGGCCGTCGTCTCCGCTCAAAGATTGCACCTCCAACATCGTCACAAACAGCCGCTTTCCATCATCAACACGAACTCCCGGCTACAGCATCCAGACTAGCCATGGCCTCGGACGGCGTTGCCAGACCGGGCAAGGGCTCCGCCACCCCGGCCGACAGCGACGACGCGTCGCCCTACGACATCCCCGACCGCTACGAGGACCTCGACGAGGAAGTGGGCGGCGCGACCGGCGACGCCCTCGACGACATTCGACGTGGCGAGGCAGCACAGCAGCAGCAGCAGCAGCACACGCCACCCGAGGAAAAGGCGCAGGACACGGTCCAGGTCTCGCGCCTCGCCACGCAGCTCTACACGCCATCCCACCTCGTCCTCTTCTCCCTGCTCGGCACCCTCGCGCGCGTCGGCCTCTCCCACCTGACGACGTACCCCGGCGCGCCCACCATCTTCCCGACGCTGTGGGCCAACGTTGGCGGCAGCCTCGTCATGGGCTTCCTGACCGAGGACCGCAAGCTGTTCCGGCACGAATGGGGGGGCGCGTCCACGTACGACCAGCTGCTGCGGCGTGCGCGCGCCGCCAAGTCGGACGGCAACGACGAGGAGCGCGCCTCGATCGACCTCGCGGCGGCCAAGACGGCGCACCTCGCGACGAAGAAGACGATTCCGCTGTACATTGGCCTCGCCACCGGCTTCTGCGGCAGCTTCACCAGCTTCTCCACGTTTGTCCGCGACGTCTTCCTCGCGCTGTCCAACGACATGGTCAGCCCGGACCTGCACGGGCTGGCACCTCCGCACCGCAACGGCGGCTACTCCTTCATGGCGCTGCTCGCCGTTATCATCGAGACGGTCGGCCTCTCCATCGGCGCGTATGTGGCGGGCGTGCACCTTGGCGCCGCGCTCGAGCCGCACACGCCGTCGATCCCTTTCCGCCTCGGCCGCGGCGTGCTCGACAAGCTCGCCGTGCTGCTCGGCTGGGGCTGCTGGCTCGGTGCCGTACTCCTCGCCATTTTCCCGCCGCATGATGCCTGGCGCGGCACCGTCGTCTTTGCGCTCGTCTTTGCGCCGCTCGGCTGCCTCGCGCGCTTCTACCTCTCCATGCTGCTCAACAGCCGTCGGCCGTCTTTTCCGCTGGGCACCTTTGCGGCGAATATGCTCGGCACGGCGGTCCTCGGCATGGCGTGGGACATTGCGCACTCGACGGGCACGGGCGGCGTGCTGGGCTGTCAGCTGCTGCAGGGCGTCGAGGACGGCTTCTGCGGGTGCTTGACGACTGTGTCCACGTGGGTGTCGGAGCTGAGCAGCCTGCGCAGGAAGAGCGCGTACGTCTATGGCGCCGTCAGCGTGGTGCTGGCTACGGTGCTGATGATTGTTATCATGGGCAGTTTGCGGTGGACGCGCGGCTTTGCGCCGCTGCAGTGCCACCCATAAGCAATTGTGCATTTTTTTATGATACCCAAGGGAGGCATACTCTCTTTGTAACTATATTCTTAACATAATGTCATTAGAAGAGTCGCTGCAGCACAGCCACAAAATATGTACTGCTATTCTGACCACCTCGCAATCCTCCCTTTCCGAACAATGTCGTGAGCGGTAGCTGAAGCGTCGGAGGGAGCGTCGGTCAGCCCAACCCCAGGCGAGGGCCCAGCTTAGCCGCAGATTCTGTTGTTGCCGCAGTACAGGCCCGCGCAGCACGGCACGCCGTTGTTGCAAAACTGGCCGCGGCCCACGCACGACGAGCAGATGCGGTTGTTGCCGCAGTAGAGCCCGTTGCAGCAGGGTACGCCGTTGTTGCAAAACTGGCCTTGACCGGTACAGGATGAGCAAATCCTATTGTTTCCGCAGTAGAGCCCGTTGCAGCAGGGCACGCCATTGTTGCAAAACTGACCTTGGCCGGTGCACGCGGAGCAGATGCGGTTGTTGCCGCAGTAGAGGTTGGGGCAGCACGGGATGCCGTTGTTGCAGAACTGGCCCTGCCCGGTGCAGCGCTTGTCGAGGTCGAGGCCGGCAGCGGCGGCGGGCTCGGGCTCGGCGATGGGCTCGGCGACGGCAGCGCCGAGGATAGAGACGAGAAGGAATACTTTGTACATCATGTTGTGAAAATAATTTCTTTCATATATACGAGGGGCAAGATGAGAGGATCTGGACAAGCAAGGTGAAGAGGGGGACGGTCAAGGTGGCATTTATAAGTCGTGATCAGCCCACCGACAGACCGGCATCGGGCTGACGGCGCAGATTGGGTTTTCCCTTCCCCCTCTCTCGGTCCAGACCGCGCCTCATCTGCAGGCCGACGTCAGGGAGGAATAGGCACTTGCGCAAAAGAAGAGCCAAGATTCGTGCATCGTGGAGAGAAAAAGGTTATCTAATTGGGGGCCGGCAGGGCGTGGTGTGCGGCTGGGGCTGAAGAGGCTGAGGGCGGGGATCGCGGGACACGGGACGGATTGGGCAGATTCGCGACGGTCCGGCTCGGCGAGGTGCCGATTAGTACGCCGTTGCCGGTCAAGACACAAAAGCACAAGAGAGGAGAACAACGGCTGTGGCAGAAGCATGTTTTGAATAGTGCTGGAGCATCATGCGTAGCATGATGCTCCTACCGGCATCTGCCCGCGCAACAAACCCCTCCTCGAGACCTTGATCGAAGGCTTATACGCTTACAAGCTCCTCCCTGTGAAAGGCCTCTGCATTGGTCTCCCTGCCCAGAAACTCGCACAGGCTGCCCATTAGGTCCCTGCTGCCGCCTCGCTCGAGAATAAGGCGGCGATACCGCTTACCCTGGGCCTTGCTGAGCGGATCCTGCTGGAAGACCGAGTAGAACATGTCGGCGGCAATGACCTCGGACCAGCAGTACGTGTAGTAGCCCGCGTCGTAGCCCGAAAGCAGATGATCATACGTCAGATGTAGATTGCCCCAGTTCCTGTAATTAATTAGCCACCAAAGCAAAACAGAAGACAGACAGGGGTTTGGCACGTACATGCCCAGGCCGACAACAGATGGGCCGCTCAAAATCCAAGTATCATGCTCGATTTGGTTGTACAGCGCTCCGCAATCAACGTTCTTGGCGTCCTCATGCGACGCGAAATTATGCACTCGCAGATCAAAGAGCGGCCGCACCAGCGAGCCCTGCAGGCCCAGGGTCGCGTGCAGGCTCTTGATCCCGGCCAGCCTCGCCACCATCTGCTCCGGAATGGCCACGCCTGTCTGCCAGTGCCCTGATAGGCGTCCCAGCACGCGCGCATCCCAGCACCAATGCTCCAGCATTGTCGAGGGGATCTCGACGCCGTCCTGCGGCAGGTCCAGGCTGCGCTCGTAGCGCGTCCGGCCGCACAGCGTCGCCATGGCGTGGCCGAGCTCGTGGAAGACTGTCACGACGTCCTCGTGCTTGAGCAGCGCGGGCCTTGCAGTAGCAGATGGCGGCCGCGTGAGGTTGCAGACGAGCGCCGTGGAGGCATAGTGCCGCGCGCCAGAGGCCGCGACGCAGCCGGGCCCCAGGGTCAGCGTCATGTCCTGCTTGTACTTGCCCGCGCGGGGGAAAAGATCCAGATAGAGATAGCCGCAGTACTCGCCACCGCTTTCTGCGTCGTCCCATACGGCGAGGATCTGGACCTCGTCGTGCCAGAGCACATCGGCCGCCCGGCCCGTCGGGCTGAGACGGGCGAGGTCCTCGGCGGACAGCCGCACAAACACGAGCCCGAGAAGCTGTGCAAAGACATCCAGCATCCTGTCTATGGTGGACGCGACGGGAAAATACTGCGCGATTTCGTGGTCGTCGACTCCGAATTCGGCATTCTTGCGCATGCGACTGTAAAAGAGCCTGTCCCAGAGGTACAGCTTCCCGTCAAAGTCGAGGCCGTGTTCCTGGCAGAATTGGCGTTTGTACTCTAGCAAGTGTGCAATGTCGTGTTGTGCGCCATCGTTGGTTCGCTCGACCAGGTCAGAAAGGAATGCGTCCACGGTCTCGGGTGTCTTGGCCAACTTGTCGGCCATCTTGAGACTGGCGTGGCTTGGGTAGCCAAGCATGCGCGCGGCTTCATCACGGAGAGCAACAATCTCTTGGAACAACGGTGCGTTACTGTTGGCCTGTAGAGGTCAGAAGCTGTTTTTCTTGATCGGGGCGAAATATCGGACTCACAAAATTGGCTTGAGCAATGAAGTAGTCCCGGCGAGTGCTCTCCCGCATCGCAAATCTCATTACAGAAACGTAGTGGTCATCGGCAAAACTTAGTTTTACCTTGCCCCTCTCTGGGCCCATACCTTGCTCGAGATCGTCAAGTTCAAGGTCTTTTCCCAAAATTCCATCCAGAGTTTCGGGTTCGGCCCAGTAGCCAGCCGTACTCTCATCCAAGTGCGCCATTGCCTCGCTGCAGAGCCGGTCAATACGCCGCCGTATCTCTTTGAACCGCAGTCTTTGAGATACCTCGGGCAGCAGCAGGCCATTCTGAACGTACTTGCGTCTCTCGCACCCCAAAAGACGGAGCGACTCCTCATCCAGGCCTTGTCTGTCTCTGGTGGCATACGCCGCGTCAACCAGTCGAAATACATCCTCACGCATTGCGCAGTCGACCTCGTATTCGTCGGAGCGCAAGCTGGCCTGACGGGAAGCCTCCCGGACGGGCTTGTGAGGGGAAACTCTATGATACATGAAGTTTCCCCATTTCTCTTGCCCGGAAGCATCCTCGAAGAGGAGTATGGGACGTAGGATGGAATCAAACGTGGCCGACTCCAGAGTGTTTCTCGCGACAATGTCATATAGAAGCGCCTTATGAGCCTCCTGGATCTTTTTGTCACTTGCTGCGATTTGATCCTGGGTGCCGTTGAAGAGATGCAATAGTTGGGGAGGAGTTTGTGATGGATTGTTGGTATGCATGATGGCTTGCAAATAGATTGAAAGACCGCGAGAGTAGATGGGCTATGATAAAAGAGCTACAAGAGTCGTGCGTGCTCGCATCCTTATAATTTTCTTTTTACTGTAGAATGATGGCTGTTCTCTCGAGCAACTGCCTCCAACTGATCTTTCGACACCTTGGTACGCCAAAAGGGCGGCCTACCATCGGTCAGCCACAGGATAAATACAGAAATCTTGATTCATGTAAAATATTGAGCCATGTGACTCATTTTGAAGGATATTGCTGGCCAATGCAAAAAGGCTGAGTCACTGATGACTCTACCCTGCCTTGTTTCCATCCAACCAATCACTGGGCGTGGGTCCTTCTGCTGGCTTTCATAGCGTGATGCAACGGGTCTAAGAAATGGTTATACAATTCATCCCAAGACAGCAGAACAAATGAATTGGTGTGCAGGCGCTGACACATAAAAACTTGGCGAGTACCAGAGCACCTACCCTATCCTATCTGTTAAGCGGCTTAGGATGCCGAGATGCATATATGTGGATATATCCGCACTGCGGCCGTTTCAGATTGCAGTCTTTTGGTTCAGAACACGAATCAGCCAAAGCTCGCCATCTCCCATTCCTTGACAAATCGGCATCGTCCGAAGCCAGCCCGATTCGACCACACCGATCGCCGGCCCAAAGCGGCCCCTCCGCCCCGCCTCCGCATCAATCAAACCCCACCTTCAGGTACGTACAGCAAACAGCTGACAACCTAAGCTACCCCAACGGTCAGACCTCACCTTATCTCTCTCTCTGTGTCCCTTTCCCCTCTTCTCTTCCTTTTGACATTGACGGCTTCTTCTTCTTCTTCCACGTCATAATTGTCATCCTCTCTTCCCGCTTCCGTTCTCAAACTGCAGCGTCTTTTTCCCTTATATAGAACGACTTCCCTTTACAGAACAAAAATAGAAGCAGTTGCAAACAAGCCGGCATCATGACCTCCGTGGAGCTCCCGCCCAACGTCCACCTCTCGACGCATCCCAGCCTCCAGGCCAAAATCAGCCAGCTGCGCTCCAAATCCGCCACCTCGCGCGAGACAAACGCCCTTGTCCACGAAATTTCCCTCATTGTCGCCTGCGAAGCGCTCTCCAAGTCGCTAACAGCCATTCCCGGGCCCAAGGTACGGACTGAATCGTCCCTTTGTCCCATCTCTGCTCCCGCCGTCTCCCCACTGCTAACTCGAGCGAAAACAACCAGGACCATACCCCCATTGGCGCCGAGTACGAAACGACAGAGGTCTCTCCCAGCACCATGTGCATCGTCCCCATCCTCCGCTCCGGTCTCGCCATGGTTGACGGTTCGTCCCCCGTTCTCTTCCGCTCCTCACCTGCTTGACTCAATCTTACCCCCCCACAGCCGTTCAGACCATGCTCCCGCGGCCCGTCCCCGTGCACCACCTCGGCATGTACCGCGAGCCCTCGACGCTCGACCCCGTCGAGTACTACAACAACCTGCCGCACCACATCCCCGCCGACAGCACCGGCTCCGTCGCCTCGTCGCTCGCCATCCTCGTCGACCCCATCATCGCGACGGGCGGCACCTGCGCCGCCGCCATCCAGACCCTCCGCGAATGGGGCGCCAAGCGTGTCCTCGTGCTCAGCGTCCTGGGCGCCGCCGAGGGCGTGGCCCAGGCCGCGCGGGAGTGGCCCGAGGGGACGGAGCTATGGGTCGCGGGCGTCGACAAGGAGCTCACACAGGAGGGCATGGTCAAGCCGGGTTTGGGTGACGTGGGCGATAGACTATTCTTGACGATTGGAAAATAAACAGGCGTCACTTGAAGGTGTAGCATCATTAATATATACAAAGACTGAAAAATATGTGTCTACACGCTGTATTGCTCCTCGTCGACCAGCGACTTTTCTTTCCAGCACGTTTCTACCCAGCTGCCACTCACTAGACGCGGCAGCTTCGCTCTCGTGCTCAGCTCCCGCCGCAAAGTATCCGCAACAACCTTTCTATCGCCAACCAGCACAACATGCGTAAGACCCTCGCTCTCCAGCCCGTCAACGCACGCCCCACCGCCATATCGTATATATCTCGCCAACCTCGCCGTCTGCGCCTGTATACTCGCATCGCCTTCTCCAGAGTAAAGATGCACCACGCAGCGCTGAAACATCATGCTCCGCAGCTGCGCCGAAATATCCTTGCCGCGCTCCTCCAGCTCCTCCAAGAACCGGGCCTTGTCAAACGGCACACCGTCTCCGCCCTCAATCTTGGGCATGTCGCGCATCAGCGCGCGCAGCTCTTCCAGAGGCAAATCCCGCGCGTAGCTGTCGCCGTACTGATCCGTATTTTGCGCCGCCACGCGCCGCAGCGCGTCGGTGGCGTGGAACAGATGCACCTCCTCGTACGGGAGCAGGAAGGCGTCGAGGCCGGCGCCGGCGTCCGTGTCGGCCTGCAGCTGCGCGAGACAGTCTTGGATCCACCTCGGGCGAATAATGTCCACGTCGCCTTGCTTGACGAGACTGGCGACCTTGACGACCTTTTTGTCGGCAATGATCACCATAGTTGTGCCTGGGGCGGCGCGTTGCGAAACGGTGCCGCCGTTTTCCCTAACAATGGTCTCAAGCTGCGCCTTTGTGTGCTTAAACGGCTTCAGCGACTCGGAAAGCACGCAAAACTCGATGCCGTCAAAGAGCTTCCCCGCCCTACCTGTTTGCTGGGCCAGAGGGGCCTTGTCACCGCCCACAATGACGAGCTCCCTTTTTAGGCGTTTCGGGTTGCGCCGCTTCCGATCCTCCATCGTCATGGCCTTCTCCTTGGACTCCTCGTCTACATGCTGCTTCAAGCTCTGAAACTCCTCTACCGATAGGGCGCTGTCCCACGCGCGGTCCAGCCGCAGCCGTCGAAAGCGCGGGAATCGCAGCGTGTAGCCGCGGGCGAACGAGTCCGACGGGCCCACGCTCGCCGCCTTGACAGACACGACAATCGAGTCCTTGGGCCGGATCCACACATCTGGGCGCTCGAGCTGCTTGGCCTCGCCGCCGCCGAGCTCGATGTACTCGGACGGGGGGTTCTTGACGTCCCAGTCGATCCACTTTCCCTCGGTGCGGTGTCGAACCTCGGCATAGTCCTCGACGCGGAAGCCGCCGCCGACCTTGAAGAAGCTGAAGCACTTTTCCGGGTTGGCGCCCGCCCGGACGTGATTGGGAGACGCGCGCAGGCCGCACAGGTAGCTCGACAGCATGCCGCCGCGCTTGCCCGAGCCGTAGTAGCCGCCGATGACGAGGCAGTCGAGCGACTCGCCAAACTCGGACATGTACTCGGGCTTGACCTTGAGCCAGTCGTCGTTGCGGCTGTTGAGGCGGTACATGCTGCGCGGGTTCTTGAGCACCAGGCCCTCGGAGGCGTTGGCGACTACGTCGCGCAGCAGCGGCTCGATGGCGTCGGGCGACGTCGCGCTCGTGTAGCCATGCATCTCGAGACGGCGATGCACCGGCTTGATGGCCTTTTCCAGCGCGCCGTGGCGATCGCGCAGCGTGTACTGCGTCAGCTGCTTGTCGTTGAGGTACAGAATGTCAAAGACGCGAAACAGCGGGCGGTGCCCTGACGAGTCCGAGCCCGAGCGGTTCTGCTGCTCGGCGAGCGCGGCCGTCTTGAGCGTGCCAAAGGGCACCATCTTGTCGACACCCATGTCCCAGGTGATCATCTCGCCGTCGAGAATAATGTTGCGCACGCCCGACGCAAAGGCCTTCTTCAGATGGCGCGTCAGGCTGGAATTGTCATCCTGGAAGCCGTGACCGTAGAGGTACGTGTAGTCCTTGGCCTTGCGCGACCAGAAGCAGAAGCGCTTGCCGCCGGGTGTACTTGGGTCTTCCATCATGTGCATCTGCATGCGCTCGCCGTCGAGCTTTTCCTCGATCCAGAACTCCGGATCGTCTACCGTTGGCCGCAGCAAGTCAATCATTTTCTGGAACGAGGCCGGCATCTGAAACTGCGCCAGCTGCGGCTGGAAACACTGCATCAGCGTGATGCCCGCGCCTTCTTGCTCAAGCCGCATCGCCGGGTCGTACAGCTCCCAGCACACGCGGCGCAAGCTAGACGATACGCTAAACAGCGTCTCGCCGTCTGGATGCCACAGGTACAGCAGCGTCTTTTCCGTCGCGCCCACCTTCATCTGGCGCAAGACGATGCGGATCAGCCACAGCATCTCCTCTGCATTCATGCGATTGTAGAACGTCTCGAGCACGCGCAGATTCTCACTCTCTCCCCCAGAAGCAGCCAGTTTGTCCAATTGCTCATTTACCTCGGCAATCGTCATGTCGCCGGGCTCGGTGCGCATGGGGCGCTTAGAGATGGCCTCGAAGCAGCGCCCCGCAAAGTCGCCCGCGAGCCGCGACGCCGTGGTCTGGCCCGGCAGCTTCCAGTGCAGCAGGTTGTACCCGTCTTCCGAATTCTTGTCAATCTTCATCAGCTTGACGAGAAGCTTTCCTATAGCGTTCTCCTTTAGGCCATAGACGCCGCGATCGCGATCCTTATCGGGCAGGATGAGGCGAAGCGCGGGGTAAAAGTCTGGCCCGACCTCCTTGCGCCAGCGCCCGATGAAGCGGTCGATGATGTGCCGGCGCTGCTCTTGTGGCGAGAGCTGCGTCTGGCTGCGGGGGCCCTTTTTGCGGGCAACGCCGCCGGTGGGCTGCCGTTTGTTCTCATTGAGCGGATTGAAGAGGTCTCGGTAAAGATTCGAGAAGAGCAGAGTCTTGGCGAAGTTGTGTGGTCTATTTGGGTATCTGCATGGAAGGTCAGAATGGGGTGTGGTTACGCGGACTGATTAGTGAGTGTACTTTTCGTCTAGCTCACGCCGGGCCTCTTCAGAACCATATTGGATTTCCTCCTCGCGCTCGGCATCGCTATCTGGCGTTTGGGTGCGCAATTGGCTCATGGCTGCGGGCTAGTGCTGCACTATGAAAGAAGCTCCATGGTAAGAAAGCTGGTGTTCGCTGCACGGTTTCGATGAGAAATGGCTGTCATTAAATAAAGGACTTCGTTGGCAGTGAGACGTCCGTTGCGCCAGGCAGAAGTGCCACGGGTGGGTCGCACGAGGGGCGAGGTGACAAAAGCAGACGCCAGTGGCATGGGTAGGAATAATGATGGGAAAAAAATGGCAAGGGGAAATTGGTAGTAGAATTTAGTAAGGGAAAAGAATGAAAATAAGAAAGATATGAAAAACATGTATAGCTATAGAGAGTAAGTAAACCAACATTAAATATGGATCATCAGAAGTGCCAAGGCAAGTAGAGACATCACATCGGTTGCTAATCTCACCAAGGAGACATAGAATTATGTGCTGTATTCATACAAAGTACAAAATCTATCTTGAGACAGGCCGCCGCCGGCGTTTCTTGCGAATCGACATAATCTTTCTGCGCTGCACCATGCCGGCTCCCCAATTGTAAATCATTTCCCGCATGAGAATCAAAATCGTCGCAATTACGGTCGGCACGGCGCATGCCCAGCTGTACAACGCTTGATTAGACATATTCTTTACCCCATCTACTATTGTTGACAACTTACAAGTACCAGATTCCCTTTTTAATTTCCGGGAATTCTTCGAAATTCTGGCCAAAAAAGCCCGTGATGAACGTCAGTGGCAGGAAGATAATGGTGACGGTGGTGAGCTGCTTCATCGACTCGTTTTGGTTGGCGGTAATGGTATTAAAGATGAGATTGATGAGATTTTCTGACGACTGCTTGAGCTGCTGCAGCGACTCGGTGATGATGATGCAGTGATCCAGCACGTCGCCGAGGTAGGTGTGCGTCATGGGCGTCACCAGGACGCCGCTCGCCGGGTTCGTCAGTTCGCGTATGGCCTGCTCCTGCGTCAGAAACGTGCGGTGGTCGCGGAGCACATTGACCAGGTTATCGATGGGCAGCAGGAAGCGCAGCATCTTGTTGATCTCGCTGATGCATATGTACAGGCGCTTGCTCTGCTTGATACTCGGCGCCGAGATGACGTCGAGCTCGAGGTCGCCGAGAATGTCCGTGTACGCGGCCGTGAGCGGAATGGCCAGGTCGATGATGGCGTCCATGATGCTCTGCACGAGCATCGAGGCGTCGCACGACTCACGCAGGCTGGTGCCGGGCGTGCTGAGGCGCTTGACAATCGGCCGCTCAACGTCGCCGGCCGAGGCCTCGAAGAATGAGATGACGGTGTTGTCGGCCGTCAGGAAGACGGACACTTGCTCGGCCGAGATGGCCATGCTGTATGGGGCCAGCGACGAGTGCGCCTCCATGAACAGCGTGCGAGCCTCGTTGCCGCTGGCCTGGTAGCGCTGCAGCGTACGCGGCATGCTCGTCTCGGACAGGTCGAGAAAGGGCGGCGCGGCGTGCGTCTTTTCGACGTCGGCGGCGCCCGGGTGGTGCTTGGGGTCGAGGCTACCGCTGAAGAATTGGCGGACGGTGGCCATGGTCTTGCGGGAGGACGAGCTGCTTGTGGAGCTGATGCTGTCGGCATCGGAATCAACGACGTGGACGAGTTTTTGCAGCGTCATGATGATGAATGCGTGGTTAGGATACCTAGAGCTGTTAGAACTGGAAGATCTGATGCAGGCACGTGGATAGAACAAACCAATCGACCTTGGTTCGGTTACGCAGATTCATTATGTCTTCAATGGCAAGCTTGTGCAGGCCTTTTGTCGAACCGACGGCCTGGATCACATCCCAGCTGAGCCCGTTAATGTTGATCCAACGACACTTGGCCCAATCCTGCTTTGGCTCCTGCAGAAACTCGATGAAGCCGTCGTTGCCGAAATGCCACTGCTCCATGCGATCCAGGGAGAAGTCGACGACTGTAATCTCGCACGGCGCGCTCAGCTGCGGCACCGAGGCGTGTCCGCCGTCCGGCAGCTTGGGGTCGTAGCCGGGCTCCGCGCCGGGATGCCAGCCGACGCCAGCGCCGGCAAACGGCACCTCAAACTCATCCTCGCCGCCGTCAAAGGTGCGAAACGTCGGTGCCTTACTGTTCCGGCGTCTCAGCCCGGACGCGCCAAATGCAGCACTGGTCGGGCTCGCACCGCCGGGCGAGTATGGTGGGTGCTGCTGTTGCTGCTGTTGGGCATCGCGCGATAGGGGCGGAACGTCGGTATCGGAGCGCGAGTGCACGGGGACGGCGGGCGGCGAGAGTCGCGATGCGGCGGCGGCAGCCTCGCCGGTCAAATCGTAGCTCACATGATGACCAGCAGGACGCGAGCCGAGACTGGTGCGAGGGGGTGCCGGGGCGGCGAGATTCGTGAGACGGTTGTCGGTGGATGCGGCCGTGGTGGTTGCGCTGCGGGAGCGCGGGTCGCGCGATGGCATCAGTGCCAAGAGTCTGTGGCCTGAAGATGCAGGACTAGTCGTGCCAATGGTAGCTTAGTATGCGAGAAGCGCCTATCTCTTTGATGCTGGTGATTCTGGCGGTGGTATGGATATGGCTATGGGTGATTGGTGGTAAAGATGACCGACTGTTGTTTTCTCATCATTGACCCGCGATGACGATTTCTGTTACGTGAAATAAGCGACGATCTACAGCGTGTGCTACAGGCAACAGAGGCCATGACGGGTTACGTTTTAGTGGTGGCAGTAGCTGCTCGGGGCATTGGGACAGGGGCCGCCATGGCGCTGATTGCAGCAAAACAGTAAAGTCAATCTTTCATAGAGAAACAAAAATGCCATATGGATAGCGTTGGTTGATAGGAAATGCAACGCAAGTCGTTTTTTAATTACGAGAGAAGCGACCATGCGTCATGGTTTGCGGCGCCGCGAGTGTGCAGCCAGCCGTTTCGTCTATACCAGCCGCTTCGTGCACCGTTTTCCAGTTCCACAGTTAGAAGGTTGATTTTTTTGCAACCAGGCTCGGCAGCACTTTCGACTAAACCGTCGATGTATTGTCTTCGAGCCTCGACCAGCTCTATCATCTGCAATATGCTGACGATTTGCTTTTTGTCGTTTCACGCTTGCCTGATTGACATTGATGACGTGCCAAGTGAGGCTGCCATCTTGGACAACGGTGCGGGGCGTCCAGGGAAAGCCGTTGAGATGCCATCATCAAGTCGTGCAGCAAAAAGTATACATTACCTGTCATTTATGATGAATGGCCCCTGCCACCGTGCTCGACAGATGCGGTGATCCGCAGCCTGTGCATCTACGTGTGAGTGGTGGGATACGTCGGGCACGTCGGGGCAAGGGCCGCGGCTGTCACTCATGTCACTGTGGCTGGATGCGGTGTGCTAGATGGTATATTTCGCAGGCCAGGGTGGGTGTCTAATGTATGTATGTGTGCGTACTCGTTGCTGATGGCAGCACGATGCGCTTGCCATTCAGGAATCGAGCGACTCAAGGGCGAGACTGAGTTGCCAGGACTCATCGCACCACCCGCTTGGTATATGCAGACTCGGCATGTCATGCAGTGCTTGGTGAGGGGGTGGGAAGTGGGAGTTTGGTGGGACGTGCTGCAAGGACGGGAAGGACTTCGGGAAGCAGGTGGATATGACGATGCATCGAAACGGTGTGATGGAAAATGTTTCAGCACGGATACTCCCTCGTCCGGACGATGCCTGTCCCTGTCAGCAGACGTGCGAAATTCAAATTCCCATTGTGGTAATGGGCACATGGTGGGAGGTGGGAGGCTTGCATGTAGAGAGGTACACGGGCGGGTGCGGCGGACGCTAGTTAATGCGTGGTACATCACAGTACCAGCTACCCGGGGCCTGGAGCCCACAGAAGCAGCCACCAAAGGCGACGGGCGTTTTCGCACGGCTTGGCGGACTCGAGTCGGCTGCAGCTCAGCTTTGCAGGGCTCTGGCGAGCCATGATGATGACTAGGTGCTATTACTACGGAGTATTATTATTGCCAGTGTAGCTACCTTAGCTAATAATGATCAATCAAGTCGCGTCTTTAGCGTTCCCTTGCACCGGGTTTGGCTCCCGCCGCTTTCCCAGGCCAGTGGCCAGTTTCGGTTCTGCCTTTCTTATAGCACTCTGTTCTCTGTTGGTACAGGTTACGCACTGTTTGTCTGTTTGGCTGTTTGCCTGTTTGCTGTGCTGTCTGCCAGTTGCGTCAAGTCTCTTGCCAGCTGTAACTCGCTCACCCGACCACTGCCGCTCACAACAAACAGTCTGGCTGCAGCCAACGTCATTAGCTACCTACCTAGGTAGTCAATTAGTCCAGCTAGTAAACGACCCCAAATCCGGCTCCCCTCTTCTCGTCACGCCAGCCCCTCCATCTCTCCCGTCCGTCCACTGCCTGGTGCAACAGCAACAGCAACAGCGGGACACAGCTCCCCCCTCACGTCACCAGTAGCCTCAACCACCACAGCCCGCTCTCTCAACCGTTCATGATACTAATGCACGCGCGCAAGTCGGCCATCCCCCTTGGCCACCTCCTGCACACTCTTCCTCTTTCGCACACTATGGCTTGGTGATCACAGTCCCATTGGCCATGCGGCCGCTCAGCGTTGCACAACAAAGTTCAGCTCCAAATCCACTCGTCTATCCCAAGCCTCCGCCAGCCCCGTCCATCTGCATATTCCTTCTTTCTCTACCACCCCCACCCCACCATCCATCCACTGCATCAGACTGGGCTTGTTTATTAAATTAAATCGACACGGTACTGCTCGCTTGCTGCTTGCTGCTTGCTGCTTGCTGCTTGCTGCTTGCTTGCTTGCTCCCCTCTCGCTCCCCAACCCTCCTTTCCCCTCTCCGAAATATCTCGGACTGCCCTGGCCACCTTCAGGAACCATCACGCAAGGCCACCATGAGTTCCAATATTATCCTTTGCGAGACGGGCTATTATCGATCTGCCTGCGTGGAGTGCCAGCGTAGGAAGCAAAAGGTAAGTTCCGATCGCATTCCGAGCCCTGTCGCCTTCCACACCCCATCTCTGAGCGCCCGTTGCCGATGCCCCTAGCCTCCATCTCCATCTCAACGGCCCTCTACCACGAGTCATCAGCGTCCTGCTTCTAAATTGGCCGCGAATTTGCCTCTCTGGCTCAGCATCACGGCCCAGAATCATATACGCTAACACATCTTCTCAGTGCAATCGTGAATGGCCTTGTGACAGCTGCCGTCGTCGCAAGGTCCCTGATGGTTGTCGCTATCATGAGACTACCGCCCCGGCAGACGCCGCGAATGGTATCTCTTCGGAAAAAACAGACATCTTTCCAGACCAGACATCCAATCGCAACAGCCTCAATGCCAGCGACGGCCAGGTCCTCGAGGTCCTTGCCGAGCGAGCCTTTGTCAATCTCGGCATCGACAGCGCACCCAAGGTAAGCCACTGCCAATCAATCTTTGCCTCCTTTGCTCCTTGTCTCATTCTGTCAATAGGAAGATGCTCCTCCTGAACAGAAGCAGGACATGGTCCAGCTTGGATCTTCGACACAATTTGATCGCCTCATGGAGCTGCTGCCTCAGCGACGTTTGATGGGTATGTTCAAAGTGGCCTGTGCCAACGAACCCTCTACAGTGCTCTAACACCCCTCAGACAATCTCGTCCAGCTCTTCATCAATGACATTAACTTTCACTACTACATTATATATCCTCCCGTTTTCCTGCAGGACTACCACATCTGGTGGGAGCGTCGCGCCCACAACAAACCCGTATCCCTGCAGTACACTTGTCTTCTAGCCATGCTCTGCTCTTGCACCGTTCAACATGTCGCGGACGACCTGGAAGCGACCGTGATTGCCGAGTATGGTGAAAGCATTCAGCCCGTCTCGGACAAGATTCATGCCGCTGTTCGCGAGCTGTCCGGCGTCATTCCAGTTGGCCACTACCACATGATGAATGTCCAGCGCCTAATTCATTCCTGCTACTGGTACAAGGCCGAGGCTCGCTTTGTCGAGGCTTGGCACGTCCTCAACCAAGCTATTCTTGAAGCGAAAGAGCTCGAGTTGCATATTGAACCCGAGCCAAACGCCGTATCCGAGTTTGATCGCGAGATGCGGAGGCGTCTCTGGTGTATTCTCGATACCTGGGACTGGTAAGTACTAGCCCTCTGACCCTGTCCAGGCAAATTCTGACATGGAACAGGCAGATATCTTCGGGTTTATCGCGCCCCAAGCTCATTGATCGTGGTGGTTGTACCGCAGAGCTCCCTGATCTTACTCTCGAGGGTTACGACCCCTCCCCCATGCAGCACATGAAGATGCAGTCTCAGCTGACTCGCGAGCTTTCTTCACGTTTTGGTGCTCCCAAAAATATCATCTCGACGCAGGAGGTTCAAGAATACAAGGCCATTATCGAGGCCTGGGTCCGTCGTTACCCTAAAATTTACGACTTTTACGAACCCGACATGTCGAGAGACTCCGTCCATCCGTGGATCTTTCCCCACAGATTCTACCTCTACACCATGGCCTGTTTACTCATTCTGAATCCCACTCGTCATTACATGGTGAAATCTTATACCAAAGACTCTCCCGCCGACGAGCTTAAGTGCCGCGCAGACGGGCTGTTCTGGTCCTTGGTTTTAATCAAGACCCAGCGCAAATGGGTTGATAAAATCCATGGCAGAGATGGGCGGTTGCACTTTATCGTATTTTCCATTTTTGACACTGCCGCCATTCTGTGCACTGCGCTGGTGAAGGATCATGCCAATACCATTGAAAACAAGGACGATGTTCTGCATGCCATTGCAGAGTCCACTGCGATGCTCAAGGCCTTGATGAACATCTCTGAGACGGCTAAAATGTCTCATGACATTCTTTATCGCCTCACCAAGAAACTCAAGAAACCCGGTATGTCTAAAGAATCTGGCGACGCTGGCCGGAAGCGGACAAAGCTGGCTCCAGTGCCACCTTCACAAAATGCGTCTTCCACGATCATGGCCTCAACGAGCCCGCGCAGTGCCATACCCAAGTCAAACCAAGCACCTTCTCCTTTACGCCAACACATCCGCGCTCCCGGGGCAGCTACAGCAGGCTACGTTTCCCCCCCTCGAGCAAGCTTGAAGAGCTATAGCAACCTTCCAGCAGCATCAAATGGATATAGCAACCATTCAACACGGCTGGAAACATATGGGAATCCCCCAACAGCATTCGATGGATATAGCAACGCACAAGCTATTGGCCCCCCCATGCCTGCGCAACTTAGTGCCTCTGCTGCCGCGCATACTATGGTGCAGCATTTGCCCCAGATGGATGCTTCGCAAATTGCGCACCAACAGACGCCACAGCTGCACGGGACCCACGACGTCCAAGGTTTACCAGAGCAGCAAACAGTACAAGCGCCCATGAGCATGGCCAACACCAGATTCTTCCAGCCTATGCAGCCGGGTATGATTACCTCTGTCGAATCAGGCCAGCCCATGAGCCAGGCTGGCTCTCGATCGAGTCCTCCCGTGCAGCCAGCTGGCTACCCGCAGCCACCACCGCTTGGCACCGGCATCTTTAATACGAATGCCGCCAATAACGTGCCTGCCATTGCCAATCTCTGGGATGCCCCGGCCATGCCCATGGCTCCCATCATCTCGTACTCAATCATGGGCCACAATGTGCCTGTCAATGTTGTGCCCCAACCACGCGAGCTGTTTATGGGTCAGCAGCAGGAGCACATTGTGCCCGATCTCAACCTCTCCAATCTGACCGAAGCAGAAATCGGCGGCCTCGCTCCGCTTTGGAACTGGCACTCGAGCAACCTATTTCCTGACAACACGAACAGCGGCCCTCCGCCGCAACAATAGCATTTATATCCGGTGTTACGGCACCTTTTGTTTTGGGTTACTTTGCTTTGTGCAGGCAGCTACGACTAGAAGTGAAAATCTAAATTAAATTTCCCTGCAGGATAGCGTCTAGCCAAGCCAAAAACCAGACCATCCAGAGATTTATGACCACTGCCAGGCCCTTTGATCGTGCCAAATACTTGGATATATACCAGAGAAGTACTATGTTAAATGAATATTGTATTGACACATCTTTCAATGCTGCTATCTTGAAAATTACATCTGCCATATTGCCCGTCTACTGCTTCTCGGCCACCTTTTCAACCACAGCCTCGGGCGCGTTGGACTCGGTCTTGCCGACACCGAGCTGAGCCGTGTCCCAGCCCTGGCTCTCGAGGTACTCGCGGAAACGCTCGTCCTCCTTGCCAATGGTATCCTGGCCGACGGTGGGCACGAGCGTGAGCGTGATGATGGCCGACAGCACGCAGAGGCTGGACGCGACCCAGAAGGGGTACTGCGCCGACTCAGTGGTGCCGGTGCCGCCGGCCTTGCTGATGAGGGGAAAGACCCAGGTGCCGACAAAGGCGCCAATCTTGCCGACAGCGGCGGCGATGCCGTAGTAGCGGCCGCGGACGCCCGTCGCGCACGTCTTGGCGGCGAGAAGGCCAATGTTGTTGCCGGGCCCAATCTCGCCGAGGGAGAGGAAAATGCCGTAGACAATGGCAAAGGCGGCAATGTGCTGGGAGATTTTGGCGTAGACGCCGGCCATGATGAAGCCGACGGTGGCCTGGGCGAGGACGCCAAAGGCGAGGGCGTGCTTGGGACCGATCCAGTCGGAGATGAAGGCGCCGAGGATGGAGCCGGGCAGGTAAAACATGTTGATGACGGTGTTCCAGCCAAAGACTTGCGTAAGCGGAGCGACCTGGCCGTCCTTGCTGTAGATGCCGGATACAATGGTGGAGGAGTAGATGCCGAATGCGTAGACGGAGAACTGGAGAACACGGCCGGGGTTAGAATGGGGAAGGGGGCGAAGGTGGAAGGGGGAGGGGTCCACGTACGTTGTAGAGAAACCAGACAAGGGAGACACAGAAGAGACGGAAGCCGTAGAATTTGAACACGAGGAGGTAGGGGGTGTTTTGGCGCATCGAGTTCTTGGTGAAGTCCTCCGGCTCCTCGAGCTTGAAACGGAGATACAAGAGGACCAGGGGAAAGATGACGCCGACTCCGAGAGCGGCGCGCCACATGACTTCGTAGTTGTTGGACCCGGCGGCAATGACGACTATACATATATTAGACGGTAGTCCTCTTGTGAGAATCGAACTATGCGCAGAAACTTACAGGGCATAAAAGCACCCATGACGAAACCACCATTAATCATGGTGTTGGTAAAGAGGATGAACCAACGATGGCGCGTTCCGGCCTTGAGCTCGCCAGTAGATTCTGCCGCGCCGACACTGCCCGCAGGGTATTCGCCTGTTTTGTTTTTAATACGAGTTAGCAATGTTTCCGTCATCATTTATTCATGCATCCTTTTGCTGTCACCAGAGACAAAAAGACATGTGGAGGAAACAAACCTCCGATGCCGACACCGACAAAGAAGCGCCATGCCGTCAGGATGTTGAACATGCCCACGGCATCGCCCATCCAGTACGAGCCCGTGGCGAGGGCGGTGAAGACGATGAGGATAATGGTGGAGAGGGTCAGCGAGTTGGCGCGCGACCAGTGGTCGGAGAGGAAGCCAAAGAGCAGCTGGCCGACGACGATGCCGGCAAAAGCGATGCTGGCGACATTTTGGAAGGCCGAGGAGCCGGTGTAGACGGTGCCGTACTGTCGCGTGAGGATGGTGTTGACCGAGCCAATGACCTGTTTTGTATGTAAGTTGAGATTCGGGGAGGGGAAGAGGAGGAGGTGGAGGGGAAGAGGAGGTGGAGGGGCAGGAGGAGGAGGAGAAACGGACGTTGTTGATGTAGCCGTCAGAAAAGAGGCCTGAGCCGCAGGCAAAGACTGGCATCATGGTGTCCTTCCAGGACTTGCGGGGAGGAGGGACATTGTGCTCGACGTCGACATTGACGGCATCGGTGGTAGAGGCGGCGGCGGGTGGCGCCTCTGCCTTTTTGCTGCCAAAGCCAAACATTTCTTCCTGTCAAGCGACGACGACGTGTCAGTCAGAGGACGGGAAAAGAATTGAAGGGAAAATGAACGAGATGTTGGAGAAGAAGAACAGATACGGGGAAGAGCGCGGGGGTGGATTGAAATAGAGGAGCGCAAAACAGTCGCGAGGGAAAAAAGAAGGCGAATGGCTCAATGGCTGCTATGGGGTGTGCCTGTTGGGCTCCACCTGCACGCGAGCAGCAGAAAATGAAATTATTCAACGGCGCCTTGCTGGGCTTCGAGGAGGAGAAAGGCCCTTGAACCTTGAATATCCTTGCCAGCCATGAGCGTTGTGCCGGCGCGGCGTGCAGGATCCGCTCGGTCAAGACAGAGGCCAGGAGGAGGAGCTTTTCCCCATCCCAACCCCATCCAATCCCCATGGGCTGCCAGCCTAGCTCCCTGTCAAGAGTGCGTATATTTGCACGTGTCAACTCATCTCTACATTTACTGGTTCAACTACTGATTGCTCAAGTATCCTGAATTTGGTTGAAGAGGGCACGTGGACCGTTGTCGAGCTTGAAAGAGTAGACCAAGCGGTCTACTGGTGAACATGACCTCGCGCACGACATGCATACATTATGGCAGCCACTCGGCAGAGAAAAACACGGGAAAAAAGGCATCATGCGACACGGAGAGCTTGCAGCCTTTGGCATCTGTCACCCCGCTCATTTGTAAATGGTCGTACATCTTCTGCAGCCTCGTTGTGTTTCCATCATCTCTGTCTTGCACGTGAGCACTTCCCTAGTGTAGCCGCGACAGCGCGGTTGGCTTGATCTAGTGGCTGAGCGACGAGAGCCCCTGGGCAATTTAAACCGATTTCCACACGATAGGCCTACAGAGCACAAGGGGTCAGAGGCACTAGCGAACGGGGGGGGGGGGGGGGGGGGGGGGGG